>LPNX010479276.1:1408049-1431554 GCA_001517045.1 Pseudotsuga menziesii
CATGCCATTTCTTTACCTCAGTATCCCAAATTGATTTCTTCAATAACCATTTAATCATTTTTAATCTGCCTCGGGAAACGTGATCCTGCCAAAACAGCCTCCTAGGGTGCATGTGTTGTCAAACTGAGCCCACCAGGCTCTCTGGGATGGTGGTACGATGGTACAAACAATTTTCTGCACCCCCTATGCCCACACAATGACCTAAGAGGTCCAACTAAAACATTTCCCTGCTCAAACATATCAACCTGTGAAGAAAAATTGCATCAGAAAGGCAGAATGAGCTTGATCATATCTGCAAGTGCTCAAAACTGGAAATAAACTATCTCATTGGAATCAAAGAGTCCAACTACATCTAAGGTGTATACTCATACCCCTCACAGGTCTCTATCTGATCATCAATCATATCCAATAAACAATAAAACCATCTAAGACTGATCAGACACCAATAATAACTCAGGCTGTCATCCATCTGCTGCAAGTGTAAAAGGCTAAGACATGCTCTACAACTCATTCAAGTAACAATCACAACAAGTAGCATTCATTTCACGGGCGTTACATCAACCAATACATACATAAGGCTCTATTTATTATTACTCAGACTTAGACTTTCAAGACTATACTCACTTCATAGTTGTAGCCAATTTGATAGTGGAGGGTGAAGGGTGAAAATGACAAGGCTAAGGAAAAGGATGATTTCCTACTCAACATCATGACACTTTGGATAATGGAAAGGGAATACTCACTATAACCAATGTCGCACAAACAACAACACAAGGAATGGCAGTGCCTCACAAATGGGTGAGTTTTTAGAGAGTGCTTATTCAACTTAGGCATCATGACTACATCAATATTGATCCAAGTTCATTAGGACCATAATTTTATTCCATGGCCTTTTTGGGCTATATGACCCTTTGGGAGTTCACCAGTGCTTAAAAGCAGAGCTAGTCGCAGCTTTCATCCAGGACATATTTATTTTTATAAAGCCAACATATTTTTAACCATTGCTTTTTGGACCTTTTCTTATACTCTTCAAGGAGTATTTTAGCATTTCATTGCTCTTGCCCTCTTTACATATGTTAAGAAACATATTTTTATAATTTTCATTTTCCATGGGTGCATATTCAATATTTTCAATACAGGTAGTACATGAACTTTTAGTTTTATCCAACAACATCTCAAGTGACTAAGGGGAGTTCTACACAGTGCCAAACATTGGGACAACTGAACATAATGATTTAGGCATACTATCCAACTTACCAAAGGCAAGTTTTGTCACCAAATCAGAGCTGAGACACAATATAGACAAGGAGGCTTGTCCAACAAAAGTTCTAGCAGGGAGAAAGATCCTCCATGCCATAAGTCAAGAAGTCAGTCGGGTTGAAAACTAAACTGGTAGGTAATGGATGGGTGAAGACAATGAATGATAGAGCCAACACTAGCAAGCCAAAAAAATGGTGGGAATGACTACCTCTATTCTCCCTAAAGAGGGTAAAACAATGAGTATAGATCAAGAACTTCCAAGTCTAAGTAGGGGCATCAATACATAGTACAAGATACAACCAAGTCCATATAGTTATGACCGCTAGATCATGATACCACAAGTCAATACATGTCACAAAAATCAGTATAAGAGCAATAATAACCATCACACAATATAAAATGCTGAGTCATAATCATGCAATATAATCCATCTGAGACACCATCTGTCCAATGAGAAAGAACTAATATAAAACTAGGCATCAATGACTACTCTGTAATGACATAAATGGCTATATCGGTCCTCAAATCTGAGTGTCCTAAGACTCAGTCCTGACATGGAAGAGCACAATAGTCCACTAGTATAAACATGATCCATCAAAAAATGCTCATCTCAACATCTCATATGTAAGATATTTGGCTGAAAAATGTATTGTGTCTGAAAAATAGAATATGGTAGCCTGGATACTATATGTGTGATAACATAAATACTATAAGATCAAGAAATATAAACTTGCTAATTGGAGTAGATAGATTCATTTCAAGAATTCCCATAACTACATAGATAACCCCTCATTAAACCTAAACATACTTTTGGTTGACTTCATCATTCAAGATATATTCAAACCATTATCCCAGCAAAACCAAGGTATTCTAGAACATATTTCGATAATTAGACCCCACTTAAAGATAGAAACATATTTACCCTCTACAAAAAATATTAAATAGTAATTTTGTTTTCAAGTTATGAATGTATATGCAAATATATTTAGAGGCTTCCAAGCCTTGTTGATCGTTGATTCTAACAAGACACAACAAAAAAATAACATAATAGGGTACCTTTTTTCAAAGTTTCACAAATATTATCCTATTCATAATTTTTTATACAATAGGAAACTTATTAGAAGTAATTGCAGTACCTCATCGATGAAATTCAACATGAAATTCCTTGGGACCTTTGACAACAACATGATTTTAAGACTTTATCCTTGCATACTAACTTCGCGAGACTTCTATAAGATGATATTAGATGATATTATTATTTGGTAGGGTCAACATGTTATGGAGAAAATCTTCCTATGGTTTGTGGTGGACCACTACAAAAAATATGACACTGGAAACCACACCCATTCTCAAGTATGCCATATAAATTAAATAAAATAACAACTAAGGGATAGAAACCATACCTCAACCGAATTTTGATCTCACGATCAAATGTTTGTCCCTACAATATACCCTCAACAAAAAATATATATCCAAGAATGAAATATATTAAATGTAAGTATGCAATCTAGAATAATCCATTTAAACATGCATAAAGAAACCATACCCATGGATACAAATATAAACAATTGCACATGAATTCTGGAAGAGAAATGGATATTTCTATTACAATAAAAACATAGATACAATGTGACAACCTCTGTTGACACCCCGTCAGAACCGAGAAACCAAGTCCCTCCATATGGGCCTCCACCACTTCAATCTTCCATACAAGGCAAGCTCACAAAGGCAATGGAGAGCTTGGGAGAGGAACACAAATGGTTCTATCAACAAGAAAAAAGGGATGCAAACTCAATTATATGAAAACAGGTCAAAATTTGCTATAGTCTCTTTACTCTCAAAGTTTCTACTCATCCAATGATTCACAATGGATCAATATATATCATCAAATTGGAAATGGAGGGTTAAATCAGAGCGTTTTGTGACATATGGGAGGCCAAGAATCAAGATATTCGTTACTTGATGACGGAAACTAAAAATATTTTTTGTTTTTGAGCAGAAAACCCAATGTACATGGGCTGTAATGGTACAATATGCGTATACACAAATTGCATAACTTATGACCCATGTATATATTCAAAAATTTAATTTTAATGGTTAAAGTGAAGCATCAGGGCTATAGTCAGTAAAGGGGGTATAATGAGTCTGCATAGGGAGAAGGAAACACCATCAAGAAATGATGCATAATGTGTGGTGAATCACACTATAACATATGCCCCCTAATGCATGATGTTATAGGGGTACATGATAGCCAAAATACATTATAATAGTCCCAGGAGTGGAGTAGTTAATACCTAGGTGGAAGAACTAGCCACTCATCAACATAATACAATGATAACTCTGTATACATGACTTCATAAATGGAGTACATATAGGAGTCCTAGATACATATAAGTACAACTAACATGGATAGATATAATAGACATATGTCATAATTGGTCACAACCACACACAATACACAATGGAGTCTAGTATCCATATTGAATGGAGACATCTAGTACATAATAAGGTACACTACTCCGGTATGAGAACTGAACTCCCATAGGTACTACCGCAATCAAGGTAGTAGCATATATGAAATTCCACCATACTCTGAGGTCTTCTACAAAAACCTTTGATGGTACATGTCTCATCACGTGAATATAGGTCTTGTGGTTGAACATGATGAAACATCATTTGATTACCATTCATTAAGGTATACCATTAACAGATGCGAGACATCCCACAAATGGTGAAAATGGGTGTCAAGGTACCAAGTGACTTCATCAAGTGTGAATAAAGGTTTTTATGCCGAACACTTAAGGAATCCATTGATCAGGGAACATTGATGTATTCCCAAATCTGTCGATGGCGAGAGAACCTTCCACTGATGAATGCAAGTCTCAAGGCACACAACTAGCTCTAGATCCCAATTCCTGAATAAATGATCTGAATTTGATGGAAAAAAAACCATCAAAAGGAGGTAATTAATGAATCCTCGATCAACTAACATGAGGTACACAACAAGGATGAATAATTTGGAAGAAATCGAACAAACAATATGTACACAAACTAGTAACCATGTGCATCTCCTGGGAGTACCAAATGCAATTAGCATGCGAAAGAGACCCTCTGAATAGAATCCAATGATGAAAACTAATGATAGAGGATAGGAAACCACCAATATGGTATAATTGAATCCAAGACATAGAAATAAGTATAATGTGTGAATAGATTTCTTATCGTAGAACACAAGGGAAACCACTCAGTCATCGACCAATGATGAGATTCCATCTGTTGAGTTCAAGGTCACCTACCAATGTTGAAAGTAGGACCAGGGTGCCAAGTAGGACCACATATCTATGATGTATCGGGAATGGTTGTTGGCAGGTAGTTTGGATGCACAAGGTGCAATAGCACGAAAAGTCAAAGAACATTGTGCAAGGCAGAGAAGTCGACAAGGGTCGTCTTAGTGGCATTTTTGGTACTTTTGGTCCGAATTAGTTAGAAAGTTAGTTAGATGTGGACCATTTTGTAAAGGCTCCAACCTATATAAAGCATTAGGAATGTAGTAGAAAATAATAATATTTTTGGCATCATCATATCTTCTACGAATTGTTTTGCTGAGGCTTGGTCTAAGGCTTTCGACCTCAAGATGTATTGTGGAAATATGTTTTGACTTGCGAAGTAATATGACATGGGCGGATGATGTTGGAAATATTGTTTTTTTGTCTATGGTATTGTGTTTGATATTTTTATGGTGTAAATGGTGTGATCTAAATGACTAAATTCTGAGATATACCTCTATGATGGTTTATTTTTATTAATTATGAGATGTATTCACATAATAAATGAACTCATACTTGTTGTTCTCTTTGTGGAATGAATAAAACAATGTGATAATTGGTTTGATGTGAATAATAATTATTGGTTTCCAATGCGAATGATGATGGATAATTTATGTTAAATTGAAAACACTCATCTAGATCTCTGGTTAGCACTATGACATAGAGATAATAGGTTGCGTAAGTCCTGCTCTTTACTGCAAAAACTTGGTTCCTGCAGCCCTCCCTCAAGCATCTCAGGAGAGACTGCATATGCTTCGCAAGTGTTGCTGGATAGGGTAAAACATATCCGGGTCGGTGTTTCACATCAAATAGGGGTGTCGACATAGTGTGAACCCCTTTTGACAGAGCTATGTCAACAAATGGTTCTGTTGTCGGGGCCTTAGTGTGAGGAAGAGGAGGATATGTTGTGGCATCCGACGAAAGTGGAGATGCAGGACTAGTTTGTCAAAAGGCTCAATAGTTTACTGTGGAATAAAACTAGAGCTCCAGATTATCTACATAAGAGTGGTTGGGAAGGTATATCTATTCTGATATTAACAAAAGTTTTGTTCTCTAAATTCCTAATCATTATGTACGAGTGGCTAGCGCAACTGACCTTCCAGAAAAGAAACCTCCATGGTGGTGAACCTACATAATGGACCCCTGAACTGATCCAATGGCTAAAAAGGGTCGACATCAGAGCATGAAGGGATGTCGTAGTGTGGATTGACAGTATTTTGGAAGGATACATTACTAATTTTTTTATCGACACAGTATAATCTTATAACGACACGTAAAGGGAATTATTCCAAGGACCAAGTGGTAGTTTTTTATTATCTTTTCAACTGTTGATTAAGACACTCATTTGTGAAAAAAGGTATATTGAAAATGAACTCCGACGAGTAAATCCCTGGTGTGCGGAGGTTATGGGTACTGCGGAGACGTGGGTTGGATGGAATGGTACTAGGTAGATGGAAGGGAGTTACGATGAGACTGTGATGAAAGTCGAGGAAGAGTGTGGTCTTCTTCGAAGTGGGATGAGGTTCTAGAAAGAGAAGAGGCAAAGGAATGAGAGTCCCGGTGTGAACAAAACAAGAAACTACAAGAGAATATCACAAGGGACTAAGTGACCCTACAATGACGAAGGAGATGATGTAATACTCCAAAATTTCATAAAAAAATAAAATTTTTCCTATAACAATAAATGTTTACAAACCTCACTTAAAAGGTACATTTAACTGTTAACAGTTAACATATTAAGGTCTAAACTAGAACTAGAAATAATTCCTTTATTAATTTCTGTGTCGGCATACTTAATTATTTGCTTCCATAATTCAGTATTAAAGATTGATTTAGTAGGTGATGATCTGAAGTAACATGAACTGAAACAACTATTTGTTTACTATGTACTAAAGTTTGTTTTACTGTTTGTAAACATGAAGGAACTTCAGTTCATGTCTGAGGCTTACTTAGATTTTTAGCTAATGCAGTGAAGTGATCCTTATTGTAAAGGTCTTTTTACAGTTAAGACATTTTATAATCCACTTTCAGGATCGAGATTAATTATCTCAACTAGCATAAATAAAATGCTAGTACATTTGTTTAGTTTACAGCTTTGAGCAAAAAGGAGGTATTGTCGAAACTGTATATTTACTTTTTATTTGTTTACTTATAAGTGTAAGTATTTGGAAAATCTGAGCGTAACATAAATCTATATGTTCTTCTACCTAGCTTTGACTATAACTTGTTCATCATACTTTCATATATCTGTTATCATATTAGGTCTTATATACAATTCTAGAGAAATATAATTTCGCACACTAGGTATTTGATACATTATTACTCGTTACCATGGTAATTCATATGTATTTATCTCAACATACATTCAAAAGTTATATAAACTAGTAAAACCTAAGTCTAGTCATATTTATAGGGTATAATGGATTGACAATCATAGATATATGGGACTAACAATTTAATACAGAAAACAACTCTACTATTTGCTTAGGTATTTACCAAGTGGAAATGCAAAAATAAAAACCTTATATCGTTATAAAGTAGTGTTACTGCTTTGTTTTAAGGGATAAAGAGTTCATTACCTAATGAACCTATCTAACCCAAGCCTTTGCATGACTTAAATCTCACAAAGAGATGTTATGTAATAAATATTACCCTATTTAAACAAAACTAAACTATAATACCCTTACCCAAGAATCATGCTAACTATCTCTATACTTGCAATCTTATACTTATAAGCCTTTAAACAAATGTACTAACATAGAATTTTGAAATAGTCTTTTTGCATAACCTAATACACATTATAAGGGTGTTTATAAAGTATATCCATATTAACAAGGTTTTAAAAATCTTTCGTTTCATGCTCCCGAACTATACAGCAAAACCGACAAAATTCGAATGAGAGTGGAATACACATGGCAACCAATTTATGGATGGGTTTTTGCATTGGATAACCCTACTATTTAAGTGGTCAAACCCTAAAATCTTGCATTGTATTTAACCTTCCTTCTCTACTGTAAAAAAAATGTCGTGGCTCATGGCTTCATGGCCTTTGATGCCATTTCTTTACCTCTACATGTAAAGGCCCTTGATGCCAAACCTAACTCTTTGATTTCCTTCCTTCGAGCGTTTGTCCAATTGTAACTCTATCTTGAATAGTAGTGTGGTCTCGGTTTGGGTTTCATCATGGCCTTGGCTATTGGCTTAAACCATCTCATCGAGGTGTTGGCTTACTTGTTTCTCCTTCCCAGTTGCTAGGGTAAGAGGTTTTCACTTGGCCTGAATCGCTGTATATCCAAACTATTGTGCGTCTGAGGGTGATTTCTCCAGGCAAGCTTCTGCGTGCAAAATCTTTATGATATTTTTACTGTAGCTAGGTTTTTCTTATGAATAAGAACATAATGTTTCACTATTTTAATGTGCAGGTTATTTTATAGGTGCTACTAGAAGCTGGGTGGCATAAACTACTTCAGGAGGAAGTTCTCCACGCTACTCAACAAACAGGTAAGCCTCGGTTCTTTCCTGAGGTTCCTTCTACGATTATGTGTGGGGTTTGGATGAATCTGTTTCATTGTGATTCAAACTTCATGGCTACGTTGTAAAACACTCTGTTTGGGGAGGCTGAGTGGCCATGGCTTGTTTTATTGACAGTAATTTTGGACGACCGAGGGCTGTTCTGAAGAAATACTTGAAGAGCCATTGGCTGTAACTCTGTTTAGTTGGTTATTAAATATTCTTAATATAGGGTTTAGAATCTTATGTGTTTTGATTTACTCTTAAAGATTTACTGTGTTGGGAGCCTTGTGTTTGGCACCGAACCGTGGTTGAAAATAATTGTTGGCAGGCTTAGACTATGGGGTTTTTCCACGTTGGATATTTCAGTTTGTATAAGTTTTAATTTAATGGATTTTTGATAAACCTTACTGATAAATACCTATGTCTGAGAAATGGGTTGATAAAGGATTATGGAAGAAATTTTGTTGCTGTTTAAGTCCATAATTTTGATTTTTATTAGAAGGAGGGAATTCTTTAGGATATTAGTATTAAAACTAATTCTGAGTTCTTCTCTGTCAGTAAAAAGATTTGTTTAAGAAAATAATTAAAAGAGAAGGGTTTGTTAATATAACATGAGCTCTACTGTGTATTTGGATTGGGAATATTTAATTTTGTCTTTTCTTATATTCTTTTAGTTTATACTTGATAAACAGTTTTAATACTATTTCTGTGTAATTTTCATTTTAATTCTGTGCATTTATAATATGGATATTATAATTATAAAAATAAAGGGTTTGATTTAAGAGAAAGACGGTAAAACTGTAAAAGCCCTACTCTGGGAAGAGAGAGTAAAAGAAAGCTAGTTGACAGCTTTCCCTAAATTTAGGGTTTGTATTTTTATTTTAATTTAAAGCCCTACATTATTATTGTTTAACTATAATGTGTTTATTGTTTGATGTTTACTTACATAATTAATGAAAATTTCTTACATGTTATTGCCAAACCTAAGTGATTACTATACTTTATTTTTATTGTTTATTAGCTAATCCTGCTTATGATATTTTTCTATTCCTATAATATTAAATAACTATGTATATTTATAATAAACTAAGCTTATAGCTAGTAATTAATTACTGTGTTGAAAAGAACGCAGTTACACAAACTGTGCACTGGTTTTTAAAAGACCTTCCTTTATGATAGTTCTTGTTTATCTTTTTAACAGGTGTATTCTAACTAAGGAAACTTCTAAACATTCCTAGAAGGAATCTTTAGAATGTAAATAAACATAATCTTGCATTCTTGATTTGATTTATCCATCAAAATTTAATCTCACCTACTGTACTAGAGTAATACCTTGTTCAAGGTGTGGAAAAATATAGTTAGGTATTTTATCCATCGGTAAATTTGAAATTACCCTAATCATTCATTCTAATCCATATCTAATTAATAATTCATCTATATTTCAATAGTAAAAGATTTTCTCGAAGTAATTTTAATAATAGATGAAATAGACATATAAATGTATTACTTCCTAAATTCATTCATTCTTGTTCCTAAGCTTGCATAGAGAAATTAGAAATAACATGTAGAACTTAGCAATATAGCAGAGGAGACAACAACTTAAGTAGCCCGTTCCTCCCAACCAACTACTGAAGATAGCTGAACTGCAAATCTTAGGACCCCCAAGCCTGTCTACTAGTCCACCTGGTTGAAAGAATTGGGTGAGAGAACTGGTTTAGATACCTCTGCAACTCCATAGAGTAATCAACAGTAATCTTTCTTCCTATAGCAGTAAGAACTCATCTCAAATCAGCTGCACTAGTTCAGAACTTCAGCAGTTTTCACTCAAAAACTTCATCTTGTCCCCTCCATCAAATTTCTTGTGCACTAATTTCACTCAGAAATTTCACAAGTAAAGAAATGAGTAGCCTTAGCTGAATTCAACGAGAATTTTTTATCAGCATGCCTAGGTTTTTTGGGTCAGTTTTCACTTAATGAGCCACCTGCTCTTGTTCCACTTTCTTGGGGAACATGACCACAAAAATAGGGAATTTATGTTTTGCAACAGCTAGAATTAGTTTGAGGATGATTCCAAGTGTCAATCTGCTCTAAACCTAGCCTATTCCACCAAGTGGCCAGTAAAGCACTCATTTAATAGCCTCCTTAAGCTGTTGTCACATCTTTCATTTATTTAATAATAAAATATTCAACAATTAAATGCAATTATCCTTGACCCCACTTGGTCATTAATTACAAACTTTATAATAAAATTAAAACATAATTTCTCCTAAAACATAAAATGTTTTTGCAATTTGGGGTATGTGACATATAGACCCCCTTAAATATAACATCATCCTCGATGTTATTTTATTCATTGTTCTGAGAGTTGCCCTGGAACAGAATTGGATATGTTGCCCGCATATGACTCTCCAATTCCAATGTGGCTTCTTTTGGACTAAGGTGCTTCCATTGCACCTTAACCTTCCTAATGGTGCGATTCTGAAGCAAGATCTCCCTCCTTTCGAGGATACAATCTGGTTCCACTAGAAAATCTCCTTCAGGTTCCACTTGGACATCATTCCAATTTTAAACATGAGTAGCATCATGTAGATATTTTTTTAATACAGAGATATGAAAAACATTATGAACCTTCAAATTTGGTGGTAAATCCAGTTGATATGCCACCTGTCCCATTCTGGATAGTATTTCAAAAGGCCTACAATATCAGGGTGCCAACTTAGCACAACTTCCTAACTTTAAAGAACTCTTTTTAGGCCTTACCTTTATAAAAAACATGTTCACCCACCTAGAACTCTTTTTGAGATCGTTTAAGATCTGCTTGACTTTTCTGTCTATCTTACGCAACTTTTAATTTACCTTACACCTATTTTACAATTAAATCCATCTCCTTTAGTAGTTCAGGTCCTAGTACTAACCTATCAACTCGATTACTCCATAAGATGGGGATATTTCACCTTCTTCCATACAAAATTTTAAATGGGTTTTATCTTGCTGAAGCTTGGTAGTGATTGTTGTAAGAAAACTCTACCAGGTGTAAGTAATCCTCCCATTTACCTGTTAGATTTTAACATTAATCTAGCATTATATTAGGATCTTTAACTGAGAAAATAACAAGTACAACAATCAAACACAAGAGACAATGAACACAATATTTTTCCTTGGGGAAACCATAAATGGAGAAAACCCTGCAACTTACTCAGAGATAGAATCAACACCAAAAGTAAAACCCCAAAACAGTAAGATGGTCTCCCGACAGTAGTAGCCTCTTTCTTCCTAGCCCCGGTAGCTTCTTCTTCCTCAGCTATGCCCTACAACTGAGTGTAAGTGAGTGTATGATAAATAGAGAGACTCACTCTCTATTTATAATAATTCCTGACTTGACAATAACCTACTAGGGCCAACTTCTCTAGGAGAGTCTAATAACCCTAGTGCCCCGGAACTATGGGAACTTTAACCCTTGATCAATAGGAGGGTTACCCACAATGACTTGACATGACTTGTTTACATTATAGAACCTCCCAATAAGAACATCGGGGCATGACATGACTCAAATACATTACATACACATCCTGAAATAAACATCGGGGTACAATACATAAAAAATACAAGTGAATACATTCTGAAGTTACAATTACATCAACACTCCCTCTTAAATAGGAAGGTATTCTCTCAACACAATTTATCAGCACAAGTCTTCTTCTTTGCAACATCAATATCATCATCGAGTCCTCATCATCTTCAAGTCATCTTCATCTAGATCATTACTCAATCTGGATCATCACTGGAACATCATCACTGGATATGGATCATCACTGGATATGGATCATCACTAGATCTGGATCATTACTTGATCTAGATCATCACGGGTGCTATCTCATGATTCTTCTCGTCACAAGAAGTTCTCAGAGCCAGCCCTTTTTCATGTTGTTTGTAGGCCTAGCCTCCATGCAGGTCTTCTTCAACGTTTATATCTGACCTTAAGTTAGAATGGCCCGCCCAGCACTTACATCTGACCATGAGAGGAACACATCCAACACCATGTCAAAAAGGCATGCCTAGCACTCACATTTGACCATGCAGGAACACATCCCACAACCCTGTCAGAAAGGCCCGACACTTACATTCACCAACATGATAGGACACACCTAGTATCATCTGTGAAAAGGCACAACACTCACATCCACCAGCATGATAGGAAACACCTACTATCATCTATGGAAAGGCTCAACAATTACATCCACCAGCACGGTAGGATAAACCTACAAACATCTGTGGAAAGGCACATCACTTATAATCACTAGCATGGTAGGATACACCTACTACCATCTGTGAAAAGGCTATGCACTTACATCTGACCATGGAAGGAACCTAATCCTCTCACCATGTCAGAATGGCTCTCAGTCCCAGACTGAGGGTTCCTGGTAACTGACCAAGTGCCTCCATTCTCCCAGAGAATGGCACCAAACCTTATATATGATCAAGTAGGAACACATCCCTCAATCATGTGAGAACACATCCCATAGTCATATCAGAATGTCCCTCAGTCCTAGACTGAGCTTTCCTGGTAACTGACCAGGCACCTCCATTTAGAGAATGGCAATAGCCCTTATATCTGATCATGTAGGAACCAATCCTACAGTCATATCAGAATGGCATTGCACTCATATCTGACATGGAAGGAACCAATCCTCTCACCATGACAGAATGGCTTAGCTCTTACATCTGACCATGGAAGGAACCAATCCTCTCACCATGTCAGAATGGCTCACGGACTCATCACTTCCATTTAGAGGGAACCTTGATCAGGAGAACACTAAGCTTCTCCCTGAAGTACTCAAACTTCACTCTGGCCAATGGATTTGTCAACACATCAGCTATTTGTTCATTCATCGCAACATACTGGAGCTTCACTGCTCCTCTCTACACCATATCCATGATATAGTGATAATTGATCTCTATATGCTTCGACTTGTCATGGAACACCGGGTTCTCTGACAACTTCACACAACTCTGGTTGTCGCAATGTATACAACTAGCATCTAGCTAGAGATCAAATAAATCAGAGAGTAGCTTCCTCAACCATACTGCCTCACAACTAGCTGAACAAGCTATGACATACTCTACTTCAGCTGTACTCAGTGCCACACAAGATTGCTTCCTGCTAAACCAAGAGATCACACCTAATCCCATACTAAAGCAACACCCTGAAGTGCTCTTCCTATCGATGGCACTACTTGCCCAATCTGAATCAACATAAACCTCCAGGTTAATCTTCTGATTCACCTCATACTTGAGCCCATAATCAATTGCAACCCCATTCTGTTGTGGATTATATGGAGTGGATAACTCCCTCTTAATCCCTGATTCTTTGCATAACTCTTTGAATTCATTTGATGTGAATTCTCCACCATTATCTGATCAAAAGGTCTTGATCTTCTTTTCAGTGTGGTTCTCAATCAAGGCTTTGAATTCCTTGAATTTCCTGAAAACTTCATCTTTGTTCTTCATCAAGTATATCCATGTCTTCCTAGAAAAATCATCAATAAAAGAAACATAGTATACATACCCACTTAATGAACTTGATGACATTGGACTGTATACATCGGATTGGATGATTTCCAAGATTCCTTTTGCCTTGCTCTCGCTACTTGGAAATGTCTTCTTTGTGTTCTTTCCTTTCACACATCCTTTGCAGACTCCATCGTGTTTTGCTTGAATTTCTGGAAGACCTTCAATAGCTTTTCTTGCCAATGGTAGTACTTTGTAATGCACATGTGCAAGCCTTCTATGCCAAAGTTCATTTGGATCTACTATGTCATGGACCAAGGATTGTTCTAGATGGCCCTTCAATTTGTATAGACCTCCCTCTTGTTCCCCAATCACTACTACATCATTAATAGTATTTCCCTTTGGCCACATGATAACTATGCCATCTATAAATGCAACCCTCATGCCTTTTGCATCTAATGTAGATATGGAGAGGAGGTTCTTCTTTAGTCTTGGTACAAACAATACTTCCTTCATTTTCATAGAATTTCCAGAGTCTATCTTATAGGAGGATTCCCCACTACGTTTTATTGGATACTGGTAGTCATCTCCACATTTCACCTTGTGTGGTGATTCATGTTATGATAGTTTTATAAAGGATTCTTTGAATCCTGTCATATGCTTGGAAAGACCCACTGTCTATAAGCCAATTAGAAATCAAAACATATTCTTCATCACTTTCATGGCAAATTCTCTTTGTGAAAGGTTCATCATCCTCTGTAGCATGAGCATGATGTCTTCTCTTGTTTCCCTTCTTCTTGTGAGAAACATTTTTGTTTCTAGGACATTCTCTAGCATAGTGTCCTTTCTCATCACATGTATAACATCTGATTCTAGACAAATATTTTCTAGTGTTATCTTTGTGAGAGTGCTTACCTCTGGGATGATGAGAACTTCTTTTGGTTTTCTTAGAATGTACCGTGAGAGCTTGATCTTCACTTCTCATATTTTCTTCTCGAGCTGCTATTCAAGCTTCTTCTTGAGAGCATTCTTCCCATAGTCTACTGAACTTGAATAACTTCTTTCTGGCATAGATTCCTTGAATAAAGGAGTCCCATAATCTAGGGAGACCATTCAAGGTGGTCATTACAATCTCTGCATTATCCACTTCTTCATCTACTGCTTCCAGCTGTTTCTTGATCTGAGAGACTCTTGTAAAGTAAGACTGGATGGTCTCTGCATTCTGGATCTTTACATTCTTCAGTTGGTTTCTCAGAGTCATCTTCTGATTTATGTTCTTCCCTTCAAACAGTTTGGTTAGGGCATCAAACATAGCTTTAGGTGTCTTTAGGGAGGACACATGTGGTATGAGGTGATCCTTGATTGAATCAGCAATAATCCTCTTAGCCATAACCAACTTCTTCTTGTGTAAGGCATTAGCCTCATCTCCCTCTGGAACTAGAACCTCCTCATTGATATAGGATTCCAACTAATTTTCTTCCAGGACCAGGGAGATTCTATAATTCCAGGCTTGAAAGTTATCAGCTCCCTCAATCTTTTCATCAAGCTTGGTATGATGAGACATCTTAACTAAGAACCTAAAATGGAAATACAAAATATTTAGATCTTACCAAGTCAAGATGTTGGATTTGGATTTGGAGCTAAATTTCTGCAATGCTGGTTTAGGAGTAGATTAGGGTTTTACTTTTCCAGAATTTTGTCCAACCAAATGCTTTGATCTTGATCTCTAAACTTTGATTTTGAGGAGGAGATCAATCCAAGCCTGGGCTCACTCAAAAATTCCACTTTTGTGGAAATCCCTAATTTTCGGTAGCAGTGTCGAGTCAAAAATTGAAAATTCTCAGAATTAGATTCTACTTCAACAGAAAGATTCTCCCTAGGGAGGAGTGTCATCCCAACCTTATTTTTCTAAAAATATGTGGAGAGAGATCCAAAAAAATAGGAATCCCTAGTTCCCGCAGCTGCACAGTGTCTTCTTCTCAGGTTAGCTCTGATTCCATGTTAGATTTTAACATTAAGCTATCATTATATTAGGATCTTTAACTGAGAGAATAACAAGTACATCAATAAAACACAAGAGACAATGAACATGGTGTTTTTCCTTGGGGAAACCATAAATGGAGAAAACCCCGCAACTTCCTTAGATATAGAATCAACACCAAAAGTAAAACCCCAAAATAGTAAGATGATATCCCAACAGCAGTAGCCTCTTTCTTCCTAGCCCCAGTAGCTTCTTATTCCTCGGCTATACACTACAACTGAGTGTGAGTGAGTGTGTAATAAATAGAGAGACTCACTCTCTATTTATACTGATTCCTGACTTGGCAATAACCTACTAGGGCCGACTTCTCTAGGAGAGTCTAATGACCTTAGTGCCCCAGAACTGCAGGGACTTTAACCCTTGATCAATAGGAGTGTTACCCACAATGACTTGACATGACTTGTTTACATTATAGAACCTCTTGATAGGAACATCTGGGAATGGCATGACTCAAATACATTACAGACACATCCCAGAATAAACATCAGGGTACAATACATAACAAATACAAGTGAATACATTTCGAAGTTACAATTACATCAACATTACCTGGCTATTCTCTAACATACATTCTGAGCATATCTTCCAACACTTGATTCACCCTTTCAGTTTGTCCATCCTCTTGGGGATGAAAAGAAGTATTGAAATTTAAATTAGTATTCAGGTCATTAAATAAAGACTTCTAGAAATTGCCCGTAAACTTTGGGTCTCTGTCTGAAATTATAACTTTCAGTATCCCATGTAAACCAATGTATTTTTCATGAATATATCAGAAATATTAGCAGCCTTGTAGGTGGTATTTGTAGGTATAAAATGAGTTTCTTTAATAAGTTTATCAACGACTACCATTATCAAATCATTCAGATTCTGATTTCTAGGTAGACCTGTAATAAAATCAAGACTGATTATTTCCCATTTCCAGCAAGGGATGGGTAATGGCTGTAGTAAACTGGCTGGATGTTGGTGTTCAGTCTTAACTTGTTGATATTCAAAACACTTGGAAATGTATTCTTCTATTTCATTCTTCATGTTTGGCCAAAAATAATCCTTCTGTAACATGGTTATAGTCTTTTGATAACCAGGATGTCTTGAGTAAGGAGTCTTATGGATTTCATTTAAAATCAGTAGCTTAATTTTAGGTACATTAGGTATATATAGCCTATTTTTATATAGTATTAATACTTTTTTATTTAGACAATACCCTGTACTTAAACTTTTAGTTAAATTTTCTGTTACTTTTTCTTGTAATTTCTGATAATTTTCATCCAATTTTACTCCTTCCTCTAGTTGTTCTTCTAAATCTATTTTATAAGTGATAATTGCTGCTACAAAATTTAGTCTTGCATTTCTACTTAGAGCATCAACGACCTTATTTTCTTTTCCCTTAATATGTTGGATCTCAAAATCGTACTCGCTAAGGAAATCTAGCCACCTAGATTTCCTTACGTTTAAGTTACGTTGATCGAACAAATATTTCAATCCTTTATTATCTGTCATTAACATAAATTTTCTTTCGATTAAGTGACGGCGCCACATCTTCAAAGCATGGATGATGACAGTCAAGTCTAAATCGTAGGTTTCATAGTTTTTCTCATGAATTTTAAGGTTCCTAGACTCGTATGCAATTACGTGTCCTTCTTGAGTTAAGACCCCACCTAGGCCATCATTGCATGCGTTAGTGCATACGACAAAGTCCTTATTAGGATCAACAATTCTTAAGATTGGTGCAGTAGTTACTAATGTTTTTAACTTTTAAAAACTTTCTTCACACTTTTGATTCCACTCAAATTTATTCCCTTTCTTCTGTAAATAATTTATGGGATTTGTGATTCTTGAGAACCCCTCAATGAATCTTCAATAGTAACCTGTAATCCCCATGAATGATCGCATGTCAGTCACATCCTTTGGGACTAGCCATTCTTCAATTGCTTTTATCTTTTCTGGATCAACTGAGATCCCTTCTTTAGTTACTACATGGCCCAAGTACTGTATTTTATCCTTAAATAAATCTCACTTACTAAATTTAGCATAAAGCTGATGTTCTCTCAACTCTTGTAAAACAATTTTTAAGTGCTCCTCGCGTTCTTCTTTAGAATTAGAATAAATTAGAATGTTGTCAATGAATTCCATTATGAATTTATTGAGATACTTATGCAATACATTATTCATTAAGCACATGAAGATAGTCGGGGCATTAGTAAGCTCAAATGGCATAACAACAAACTCATAGTGACCATATCTGGTCCTAAAAGATGTTTTAAAAATGTCTTCATCTTTGATTCGGGCCTAGTGATAACCAAATCGTAAATCAATCTTTGAAAATAAAGTTGTTCCATGCAGCTGATAAAACATATCATCTATGTGGGGGAAATGGGTAAATATTCTTAATGTTCATTTTATTAAGTTTATAGTAGTCAATGCATAAGCGTAGAGTGTCGTCCTTCTTTTTAAGGAAAATAACAGGTGCTCCCCAAGGAGAAACGCTAGGCCTTATATACTTTTTATCAATAAGTTCCTTTAATTTTGATTTTAATTCATTTAGTTCCAATATATTCATCTGATAAGGGGATTTTGAGCTTGGCACTGCACTAGGTACCAACTCAATAGTGAAGTCTAACTCCCTTTTCGAAGGCAGTCCCAAAATTTATTCCAGAAATACATTCGAATAACCCCTCAAAATTGGAATATCTTCCAGTTTTATTTTATCTTCATTATTAATATGTTCTTCGTTAATTATAGTTACAACAAAGGATTTACAACCCTTCTGAATAGCTCTCTTTAATTGCAAAACAAAGATTGTCTGATGGTTGTTTTCCTAGGAATTCTTGTTACGGTTACTATTTCTCCTTCATTATTTACGCAAGTAAAAGTTTTATCGAAACAATTCAAAACTAATATATGTTGTTCTAACTAGTCCATACCAATTAACATGTCATAAGAGCCTAAAGGAAGTACATTTAGCTTCACAGAGGTTTCAAACTAATCCATTCTTACAGTACAATCTTTTACAAAACTAATCACTTTTCTTTTTGCTCCAGTAGCTAGTTGAGTTAACAATGACTTTGCAAACTTTTCTACTGATAAATTGCATTTTTCTACTAAATCGGGAGGAATATAGCTCAGGCTAGCCCCTAGGTCAATTAAGATAGAAATGGGTGTTTGATTCAACTTACCTTCTACTTCCACCATGGAAGTTTGATAATCCAGCTGCCTATTTTCCAGCGCCTCGTTGATCCTGGGCATCACCCCTGCTAAGTCACCAACAGTCATATCCTCCTGTACTATATGAATTTTGCTGACAATATTCTTTCTGTTAGGGCAAACGGATGCATAACGAGGTCCATTACAATCCCAACACTTTACTAGTTCTTTACGTTCATTATTCTTAATGTAGTTGCTGTGATTATTAGTAGGTTCTTTATTTCTAGGGCCATCAGGGTTTGACTGTGAATTACCTTTATTTCCTTGGGAATTATTATTAGGAAAATTACATATGTTATTTTCCTAAAATTGTGGTTAGGTATGAAACCCTTCTTCTTATGTTCAAAATTATTATACCTCTTAGCCTTCCAGTTTGACATGCTTTCCTTTTTGTGGTTCTGTTCATAGCAAAAATTTTCCTTTCACGTAGCCTCCTCAAGGATTTTTGGATCATTGTATTCAATTCTGTATTTAATGTGAAAAGGTAAACATCTTAGAAACTTCTGCACCTTAGGCTTCTTATCCACAATGTAAGGCACATAACGTAGTAAACTTAAAAATTTAGTGTTTAATTCTTTCATGTTCATAGTTCCCAACTTTAGTTCATAGAATTCCTTAGCTCGCTCTTCGTAGTACTATTCCCATAGAAACTTATTTTTAAAGTATTTATTAAGGGTACTCCAGTTAATGTTCTTTTCCCTAATACCTTTTACTCATTTTAAATCCTGCCACCAGATATCTTCCTTTCCAGTTAAGTTGTAAATGGCCATCCTTGCTTTTAGCTAGTTAGAGTAATTATAGATTTGGAAATACTTCTTCATTCCAAACATCCATGATTCAAATTCCTCTCCTTTCTCACTTTCACCATTAAAAGTTGGTCGTTTTATCTTCTTAAATTCTCCCGAAATTTCCTCATAAGGTTTAAAATTTCTTTTCCTAGAATGGTAATTATCTTCACTGCTATGACTAGTGTACTGGCGATTCTTCCTGTGTGAGTCACCATAAATTTAAGAGGACGAACTACTTTCAATTTTTTACTGTTTGGACTTTTTACTTTTATGTTGGTAGGACGTGTTTTTGGATCCTATCTGTTTATCTTTTCCTTCACTCTGAAATTTTTCCATCATTATCTAGTTCAACTCCTCTTGAGCTCTTAGAATTCTTTCATTTTCTTTTTTAACTGTTTCCATTTAAGTTCTTAATTATTTAAAAGTTTGTAATAATTTTGAATAATTTTTAGTTATTTCTTCCTGAACTGGTTCTCTTCTAGAATTAATTTGTTCATTAAATGGGGACTCTTCATATGCATATTCCTCGAGTCTTTCAATACCTGCAATTCTAGCTCAGAAAATTTTTCTGGTGATAACATTTCAAAAGAAAAATAATAATCAGTATGCATGCATTTTATTTACTATTTGTCTATGCAGGTTGAGCCACATTCAGGCCTAGTGTCTAAACGTGTGCTCTGATACCACATGTAATACTCCAAAATTTCATAAAAATTTAAAATTTTTCCTATAACAATAAATGTTTACAAACGTCGCTTAAGAGGGACATTTAACTATTAACAGTTAACATATTAAGGTCTAAACTAGAACTAAAACAAATTCCTTTATTAATTTGTGTGTCTGCATACTTAATTATTTGCTTCCATAATTCAGTATTAAAGATTGAATTAGTAGGTGATGATCTGAAGTAACATGAGACGAAACAACTGTTTGTTTACTATGTACTAAAGTTTGTTTTACTGTTTGTAAACATGAAGGAACTTCAGTTCATGTCTGAGGCTTACTTAGCTTTTTAGCTAATGCAATGAAGTGATGCTTATTGTACAGGTTTTTTTACAAGTAAGACATTTTATAATCCAGTTTCAAGATCAAGATTAATTATCTTAACTAGCATAAATAAAATGCTAGTATATTTGTTTAGTTTACAGCTTTGAGCGAAAAGGAGGTATCGTAGAAACTGTATATTTACTTATAAGTGTAAGTATTTGGAAAATCCGAGCGCAACATAAATCTAGATGTTCTTCTACCTACATTTGACTATAACTTTCTCATCATACTTTCATCTATCTGTTATCATATTAGGTCCTATAAACAATTCTAGAGAAAGATAATTTCACACGCTAGGTCTTTGATACATTATTACTCATTACCATGGTAATTCATATGTATTTATCTCAACATACATTCAAATGTTATATAAACCAGTAAAACCTAAGTCTAGTCATAGTTATAGGGTATAATGGATTGACATCCATACATATATGGGATGAACGATTTAATGCAGAAAACAACTCTACTATCTGCTTAGGTATTTACCAGGTGGAAATGCAAAAATAAAAACCTTATATCGTTATAAAGCAGTGTTACTACTTTGTTTTAAGGGATGAAGAGTTCATTACCTAATGAACCTATCTAACCCAAGCCTTTGCATGACTTAAATCTCACAAGGAGATGTTATGTAATAAATATTACCCTATTTAAACAAAACTAAACTATAATACCCTTACCCAAGAATCATGATAAGTATCTCTATACTTGCAATCTTATACTTATAAGCTTTTTAACCAATGTACTTACATAGAATTTCGAAATAGTCTTTTTGCATAACCTAATACACATTATAAGGGTGTTTATAAAGTATATCCATATTAACAAGGTTTTAAAAATCTTTTTGCAGGATTCCTTTCATGCTCCCGAACTATAGAGCAACACCCATAAAATTCGAATGAGAGTGGAATACACATGGCAACCAATTTATGGATGGGGTTTTACGTTGGAAAACCCTACTACTTAAGTGGTCAAACCCTAAAATATCGCATTGTATTTACCATTCCTTCTCTACTATAAAAAAAAAACACTGCAACTCATGGCCTCATGGACATTGATTCCATTGCTTTACCTCTAGATGTAAAGGCCCTTGATTCCAAACCTCACTCTGTGAGTGCCTTCCTTCGAGCATTTGTCCAATTGTAACGATGTCTTCAATAGAAATGTGGTATCGGTTTGGGTTTCATCGTGGCCTTGGCTGTTGGCTTAGACCATCTTGTCGAGGTGTTGGCTTACTTATTTCTCCTGCCCAGTTGCTAGGGTAAAAGGTTTTCACTTGGCCTAAATCATTGTATATCCAAACTATTGTGCGGTCGAGGGAGATTTATCCACGTAAGCTTCTGCATGCAAAGGCTTTATCATATTTTTACTGTAGCTAGGTTTTTCTTATGAAAAAGAACATATTGTTTCTATGTTTTAATGTGCAGTTTATTTTATAGGTGCTACTAGAAGCTGGGTGGCATAAACTGCTTCAGGAGGAAGTTCTCCATGCTACTCAACCAACCGGTAAGCCTCGGTTCTTGCATGAGGTTCCTTCTATGATTATGTGTGGGGTTTGGATGAATCTATTTCACTGTGATTCGAACTTTGTGGCTACATTGTAAAACACTCTGTTTGGGGAGGCCGAGTGGCCATGTCTTGTTTTATTGATAGTAATTTTGGACAACCGAGGGCTATTCTGAAGAAATACTTGAAGGGCCATTGGCCGTAACTCTGTTTAGTTGGTTATTAAATATGTTTAAGATAGGGTTTGGAATATTATGTGTTTTGACTTACTTTGAAATTATTACTATGTTGGGAGCCTTGTGTTTGGCACCAAACTGTGGTTGAAAAGAATCGTCGGCAGGCTTGGACTCTGGGGATTTTCCATGTTGGATATTTCAATTTGTATAAGTTTTCATTTAATGGAATTTTGATAAACCTTACTGCTAAATACCTATGTCTGAGCAATGGGTTGATAAAGGATTATGCAAGAAATTTTGTTGCTGTTTAAGTCCGTAATTTCGATTTTTATTAGAAGGAGGTAATTCTTTAGGATATTAGTATTAAAACTAATTTTGAGTTCTTCTCTATCAGTAAAAAGATTTGTTTAAGAAAATAATTAAAAGAGAAGGGTTTGTTAATACAACCCGAGCTCTACTGTGTATTTGGATTGGGAAAATTTGATTTTGTCTTTTCTTACATTATTTTAGTTTATACTTGATAAACAATTTTAATATTATTTTTGTGTAATTTATATTTTAATTCTGTCCATTTATAATATGGATATTATAATTATAAAAATAAAGGGTTTGATTTAAGAAAAAGAGGGTAAAACTGTAAAATCCCTAATATGGGAAGAGAGAGTAAAAGAAAGCTAGTTGAGAGTTTTCCCTAAATTTAGGGTTTGTACTTTTATTTTAATTTAAAACCCTGCATTATTATTGTTTAACTATAATGTGTTTATTATTTGATGTTTACTTACAATATTAATGAAAATTGCTTATATGTTATTTCCAAACCTAAGTGATTACTATACTTAATTTTTATTTTTTATTAGCTATTCATGCTTATGTTATTTTTATGTTCCTATAATATTAAATAACTATGTATATTTATAATAAACTAAGCTTATAGCTAGTAATTAATTACTGTGTTGAAAAGAACATAATTACACAAACTGTGTACTAGTTTTTAAAAGACCTTCCTTTATTATAGTTCTTGTTTATCTTTTTAACAGGTGTATTCTAACTAAGGAAACTTCTGAACATTCCTATAAGGAATCTGTAGAAAGTAAATAAACATAATCCTACATTCTTGATTTGATTTATCCATCAGAATT
>LPNX010479276.1:1431565-1450534 GCA_001517045.1 Pseudotsuga menziesii
GTTTGGAAAAATAAAGTTAGGTATTTTATCCATCAGTAAATTTGAAATTACCCTAATCATTCATTCTAATCCTTGACTCCACTTGGTCATTAATTACAAAGTTTATAATAAAATTAAAACATAATGTCTCCTAAAACATAAAATGTTTTTGTAATTTGGGGTGTGTGACAGATGACCAAGCTATGCCAGAGTCCGAGGAAGGACAAACCCAAAGCAACAATGTACCTACACCTCTGTGCACTACGCCACATTCGGGAAGAAACACTATATCATCTCAAGACTGCCATGTGTGTCACCATAGGAGTAATAGTAGTGGTGTTACCACCTAAGTTGTACTTAGTGATTTTTTATCAAGTGAGCCCGGTGAACTGGACAAGGATAACTTGTTTGGACTTTAGAAGACCTTCATAAGTGCTTTTGGGAAGTGCTTGTTGTACTATATCACATGTTCATACTCCCTTGGGGGTGTTGTAATAAATGATCTAGCATGATAGTGTCTGCAACAGACTCAGTCTCTTAGAATTTATTTGTCAATCTGATCAACCCAGGGTGTTTTTTTCCCTTGGTTATTATTGGTTGTGGAATAAATGACTGATAATTTCTGAGTTTTTCACTCAATACCTCCAAAGTTGGGGTGGTTGGCTTGGCATTTAGTCCTAATGAGGTTATTAGAGTCTATGTGTCAATGTATAAACATTCTAGGCATTTTTTTCGAGTCATATGAACATGTCTAAGTCCCCCTAGGTTTTTAATTTTTTTAATTTTTTTAGTGTTTTTTATTAAAATTTAATTTTTCCAAAACTTAGACTATTTTTTAATAGTTTAATTGGAAAAATTAGTTTTGTAATAAAAATGGGCTCGGAAGTGAGATTCAGTCATGTAGGTGCTCATTTTTAAGCTAAGAGCACCAAGTAAACATATAGACCCACTATTTCCTAGTTTTAAGTGATTTTCCATCACTTAGGTCAGAAAGCCCCAAAAAATCAATTATTGATTATTTTAATTAATAAATTGATGAATAATGGAGCAAATCCAAAATCCTATATCAATGGATTCTCAACCAGTTTGATTGAAATCAGTCTCATTGGCACCATTTTGACTGGATCTGATAAATCCTTGACTGAAAGAGGTGATCTGGGTGGATCCAGAGTTGAAATTCAACTTCCTTTATGGGGAATTCCCCCCTCCCTCTCTCCTCGACATGTGTGGACTCATTTGGATGAGTTTTGGTGGATTCTTCAGTCAACAGGTTGAGGTGTTAGTCAGATCAGCTCTTCGATTGATAGTTGCACTCGGTGATACTCAGATCAAGCTCAGTTAGACACAGATCAGGCCCAGATTTACTCCACATGCAGCTGCAATTGTCTATCTCCTTGGGATTTGTTCCCCCTCTGGGTTGGGGTTTCAATTTTTTGTATAAATAAAGCATGGATTCCTCCTTTCTGAGTTAGTAAGAGTTGGATTGAGGATCTATTGCTATTGTAATACTGTGTAATATATTTTTCTATTGGAATAAAGTGAAGCTTTGGAGGCAAGATGGTGTCATGTCATTATATGTGTGGATGAGCATTGCCATGTTTTACTAAGGTAACCTGTATCTATGTTCATAATTTGCTGATTGTTTGTGGATTCATTGCTAATATTGATAATAATTTTATTATAATCTTGATAGGAAAGGAGTTTGTTAATAAGTTTATAGGCCATCTCTTTCCTTTTTGATGCATGTTTAGAGATCTAGATTCAACATGTTTTATAATTTTATATGCATGTTATTCTGAAATCTCTATGTATGTATTAACCGGATCTCACAAGTATTTTGGAAAGTGTTTGGATTTAGTTGCAGGTTCCTATATTTGAGAGGATGTTGATCTAGTTTGCTTCTTCACTCTCTCCAAAACCATTCAAAGGAATAGTCCCTCGACATTCCACAGGAAATCTCCACAGTTGATCTTCAATGCTTCCAGCAAAAATGCTCTTCTTTTCCTCTTCCTCCTCCAATTTTTTCTAAAATCAGTCCTGTTACTTTTTTGCAGCTTTAAAATTGTTTAGATATATAAATTTCACAGTTTATTTTACATATATCTTTCTGCCTTAAATCTCATAAACTAGATCTCATTCCTAAAAGAAAATTTACAAGCATTCTAGATCTAGTTTTAGGAAAAATTGTCATTTTTCAAGGCTGTGAAAGTAGATCTAAAACTTGTTGAACGCATGGTTGTTTCCTTGGAGTCTAAAAATTTATATTTAGAAATTAAAGTGCTTCATATTGGCTGCCCCCAAAGCAGGCCAAGATCCAAATGAAAGCTTTCTTTCCTTGGTTCCTTTTCCGCTTCTTTAAAAACTAGTTTTAACTTAGAATTTTTGGGTAAAAAGTTTGTTCATCCAAAAGTAATTTCAAAGTACTTTTGGGCATATTTAACTGTGATAATATTGCTGTTTTTTAGCAGGTGTAACAGAAAAGAGGAGGATGCGCTGTTCGGAAATCATTTTTGGACCATTCGAAACCCCCCAAGGGGTCTTCGTCTTCCCAAAATTTCAAATTTTTGCTATTTGTAAACCTTTGGTCTCATTCCATATAAGGACCAAGTTGATTAATTTCAGTTTTCTGATATTGTTATTTCTGCTAATAAAAAGAAAAATATTTTCGAATAGGCTCTTTCGAGCCTATTCACCATCCCCCCTGGGGGGATTCGCATCCGTGTCATTTTTTACTTCTTTTTTCATCTTTTTTCAATCTAGTGCAGTGCTAATCTGTAGGGGTAGTATACTTTGACTTATAATCATTGTCATATTCCATATTTGGTGGTTTGAAAGTAATTTTAATAATTACCCCACGAGCCTCCTTTTGAGCCGAAAGGTGAAGAAAGGGTTGTGGTAGTCTAATTAGAAAATTGTAGTTGTCTTATTTGTTTATGATTCATATACTATATTTAATTGTTTTAAGTAATCATAATAAAATCAACCCCTCCTTGATTCCCCGATTGAGGTGCACTTGGACCGAAAGAGGTTCCTGGAGGGTTTTCTTTTTAATAAGAACACCTCTTTTAAAATTTACTAAAACTAACAAAGACTGTAGTGTGTATGCTCTGTACTTGGTTGTGGTTCATCTGATCAGTCAAGCTGCATCAAAATCACTTGAGTGACTAGATTAATTAGTATTCACCTCCCAAATTGACAAACCATCAGGCGAAAATCCAATGCCTCAAACAAACTATAAGCGATGGAAAAATACCCAAAGGAGTGGGAACAACTGGAAAGTGACCTCAAGGCGCCGATCTCTGTCACACCCTAATGGGTGAGTTATGAACAACCGTCTCCGAGACTCCGTTCCAACCCACAAACACCTTGCGGGTAGCCGTGAAAGTTCACTTTTGGACATACTCCAAGTACCCCTTGGGTATATCTGGAGTCCCCTTTTCACCCAATTTAATTCATTCACATTCCACATTAATTTAAAATCTACCAAGAGACATTTGCAAAACATTCTTTCAAGAACATGCAAGCACATTATTTTCTCTGTTGAATCCATTTAAGGCACTAGTGATTTATTTGATCAATTCTTTTGATTATATATATATTGAGTGTCATTACTGTGCTTATCTGCTTTAAATCTTGCATCTTGTTATATTTTGTTTCCACTGGTTAATCTCGAAAAAATATTAAACAACTTAATCAATATAAGGCCATCACACTAAGTAATTAGCCTTAGTAATTTAATAGGGCCTACACCCCTTGGCTTTGTTAGGAGTTAGCCTGAACGAAGGAGTCAAGAACAAGGTGATAGCTTTGACCCGAGACTTTCCCCCAAGGACACACCGAGTGGCTTGAAGATTTCTGCGATGTAACCCAGGTGTGTGAAAGGAGGAAACAAGCGGATCGGTGAATATTGGATGAAGGCCAAGGATGGAAGGAGACGATGTGAAACTACCTTCATTTCATGGGAATGGGATAGAAGATCCAGAATAGTACTGGTTTCTTTACGAAGTGCTATGGACTGTGAAATAGGTCCAAGATGAAGACATTGAAAAATGACTTGTTGCAACAACTTTTTGGGGTTGCGCTTTAGATTGGTACATGAAATTTGTACATGTGCGTATAGGGAATCCATAAAATATGTTAGCATAGATCATGACCGAGTTGATTGAGGAATTTTAGAAACCCAAATATGAGGCACAATACATTACTGAATTAAAGGAAATCAAACAGTATCCGAATGAGTTAGTGTAGTATTTTGATCAACGATTCAAGACACTAATGACCAAGGTAAGATTCAAAATGAGCGATGTGCAACACAAATAATGTTTCATTTTAGCATTGGTACCACACATCCAAATGCCGCTGATGGATCATAATATTGTGACAAAAATTGAGGCTTTGGAAATCACGATGAAGCTCGAGGCTTCACCTATTGGGGAAACAGGCATTGGGATGAATCCGATTCAGTCAAAGCTAGTGAATCTGACGATTCAGCTATAAGATATCAAGAAAGGAAATGACATCCGCGAAGAGGTATGGTGTACTCGATGTCACACTAAGGGACGTCATAAATATCAATTCTTGGAATTTCATGATTACTTGCAGTCTGGTGCTCCTAATCCGTTGAGTCAAGGTGGGTTTCCATGGTGTCGCATATGTCAAACTCGAGGACATCAACATGAAGAGTGCATATATCTCCAAAAGGTAGTATCAAAACTTGCAAATTTGTTATTTAATTTTTGTCATTATGTTGCTCATGAATAAAAGGATTTTCAAGCTTCTAACTTTCTCCAAGAAAGAAAAATGGACATGTATTTCATGAAAGGAAAAGAGACACAACTGACGAAGAGGCCGCAACCGCAACAACCACAGTTTTTGCAGAAACAACCAAATTTTTCTCTGCAATAACCACAATATAATCAAATGTGGTATAATCATCCACAACAGCAGTTTCCACAGCCATAGTATACACAGCCACAGTATGCTCCACCGCAGCCCAATCAACAACAACACAAATTTAATTAACCGTAGTACTAGTACCAAGGTGGATTCTGCGGAGGATTTCGAGGAGGTCAAAATGGAGTCTTTAGTCAAGGAGGAGGTATGGGACCAGTTCATGGACCTGTACAATGCTATAATTGTGGCATACTAGGCCACTATTAGTGGGACTGCCCAATCCTTCAGTTGCATTGTACTTATTGTACCGCTGGAGATCATACGGTTGAAGAATGTCCACAGCTAATTGCCAAGTGGCAAGCAAAGAATAATCCACCGCTACAGAACAAGACTCAGAATGTGAACCAAAATGTGAACCAGGCTGTGAACCAACCTAAGAATCATAATCAAGGGCCAACTATAGGGAAAATATAAGTGGAACCTAGGACACAACCTACAGATGTTGCGATCGTAACTCGAGGAGGTGTGACAACGGGAGAATATAATCCAATTCCATAGATACAATTAGAAACTCGTAAGAAGGTCCAATTTGATGTCGACATAGAAAGGGAAACTTTCTTTGACACTCACGACATGTTGGTAAGGGATTTTGGGATAAGTTGGTTGTGCAACATCACGAATGCTGCATAAGCTTAAAGACACCATGCAAGTGGAAGATGGCATGCAAGGTGGAAATAGAATATTTTATCTAATTTTGTGTCACCTTTTGTAGTTTTTGACCATATTTTGTGGATATTGGTCATTATTTTGTAGAATCAATTAAGACTTAGTTAGGAAGTTGTCTAAGTGGACCTTGAATATAGAGGTGCAAGCCTATAAGTAGATGAATTGCAAGTGTTAGAAGGGGATGATATTTTTGGAGAATGTCTCAAAGCATCTGATATGAGATCTGTTGATCTGTGAACTATTTTGAAGAATCTATGATTTTGTGCGTAAGTAATATGCAAGACAGAAGTTTATTTGAATTGTTGTGTTCCTTTCTATTTTCTGTTTTACTATCTTTCACAATGAAAATATGAATACAATGTGTATCTGTGACATGGATCTGTAGATGATGCAATGTTTCCTTGTTTTAAATGATGTTATTCTATTGGATCTATTCCCACATCAAAAGTTTTACTACAGTTATGATTGAATAATGTGATCTTTTGAGGAATGAGAATGAATGGTTACTTGAATGCATAAGTTAAATGATCTGTTAATATTACGCTAAGTTGATAGGTTGATGCACATTGTCCTCTCCTATTCTGTAGAAACTTGGTTCTGTCAGCTCTCCCTCGAACATATCGGTGAGAATTCATCTGCTCTGCGAGTGTTGTCGGATGGGGTAAAACCTGTCTGGGCTGGTGCTCAGGGATATCATGGTGGTTTGGATGTCAACAGAGTGGGAACCCCTGTCAACTGATTTTGTTGACTGGGTTTGTGCCAACAAATGATTCCATTTTTAGGACTTTGTTGCGACTAAGGAGAGGATACGTGGCATCCGACAAGACCAAAAATTCAAGATTGGTTCAACTAGAAGCTACGAAAATTTGTTGAGACAGAAAACTAGAACCCTAGACTGACGACAGGCAAGTGGCTGGCATGATACATACACGATGGTCCACATGAGTACTTTTTCTCTGAATTTACCATCATATTGCATGAGTGGTTGGTGTGATTTACCTATCACAAGACAAATTTTCAAGGAGGTAAGCGAACGTCCTGTACCCCCGAGTTGATCCAGGAGTTGCAGGAAACCGACAACAAGGCATCACAGGCTGTTGAAGTCTGGCTGGACAGTATCTTGGAAGGATATATCACCGAGATATTGGTTGATACCACTAAGTCCTATAGCAAAGCAGAAAGGGAGTTCTTCAACAGACCGCGAGGTAGGTTCCTATTGTCTTTGCAATTATCAATTAAGATGCTTGTCTATGAAAAAGGAATACTAAAGATGCACCTCAAGTAGTGGAACTCTAGTGTGCAGAGGTTGTGGATACCACGAAGAAAGGGGGGGACTGATGGAAGGATAAGGGGTATATGGGTGTAAGATTTGACGAGACTGTGATGGAATCCGAGAAAGAAAGTGGTCTTACAAGGGGAGGAGCAAGGTTTTGACAAGAGAAGAGGTAGAGGATAGGGAAAGGTCCCGCTACGATTGAAACATAAGACCATGAAGGAATACCACTGGGAACAAAGTGACCATATAGTGACAAAGAGGATGATCAATCTATGCCCATGATAGTGGTAAGATCAACCCCCAACAACAACATTCCCACACCTTCGCACACTACACCACATTTAGGAAGAAACACAAGTTCCACATAGACTTGTCCAATGTGCCAACAACATTTCTAGTAGTAGATCGACATTTATAGGAAGAAGGCCTTAGATGGTGGGCGGCGAAGCGAAGTTACCTTTGTTCCATGGGAACGAGACTAAGGATCTAGAATAATACTGGTTCTTGTGTGAGGTATTATGGTCTGTCAGACAAACTGTAGATGATGATGTTAAGAAGGGAGAATTGGAAACAACCCTTTGGGGTCGCACACTGGATTGGTACATGAAATTTGTACAAGTTCCTACAGGGACTCCGACGAAGACATTGGCAGAAATCAGGAGAGGATTTATTGAAGAATTCATAAAACCAAAATATGAAGCATAATACATTACATAATTGAAGTAAATTAAGCAGTATCCCAATGATACTATTTGGGATTTTAATCAAATATTCAAGACACTAATGAAAAGAGTTAGTTTTGAGATAAGCGACATTGAACATAAGAAATGGTTCATTGCAGTGTTTCTAACTCATATCAAATTACCACTAATGCGGTAGAATATCGCGACACAGAGCAAGGCTCTAGAGATCGCCATGAAGTTGGAAGCTTCACCCGTTGAATAAAATGTACTCTGTATGATCCAAATTCAGACACAGTTGGTGAACCTAACACTTCAGTTGCAAGATATTAAGAAGGGAAAATAACAACGCGAGGATATATGGTGCAATCGATGTCACACAGATGGACATACCAAGGATACTTGCCAATATTTCCGAAACTACCTATTTTCAGGGGTGCCGAATCCATTGAGTTGTGGTAGTGTACCATGGTGCCGTATTTTTCAAGTATATGGGAATCAACATGAGGAGTGCGGGTACATGCAGAAGATGGTAATGAAGCTAAAAAACCTATATTGCACATTTGTCGATCTATCGAGAATGAAGATAAAGATTGTAGCACATATGACCTACTCCAGGAGAGAATATATAACTCGTACTATGTAAAGGGAGATGATCATCAGGAAGTATCGCAGGTGATGCAATGACCACCTCAACCGCAGTATGTACCACCACCGCAGATGCATTTTATATCACAACAGTAGTTTGTGCCACAGCCGTAGTACAATCATATGTAGATGGATCTACAGTAGCCACAATATGTTCAGTCAGCGTAGTATGTTCAGAAGCAACTAAATGCCCCATAGCTGAAATTTTCTCAACCACAGAGGATTTCACGAAGGATTTTGAGAATGAGGAGGAGGCTTTGGTTGAGGAGGAGGATGAGGTCGCAGACCGGTCCAATGCTATAATTGTGGTGTATTGAGGCATTACCAGAGAGATTGACCACAATTGCAATGTTCGTGTATGTATTGTACCATGATTGATCACACTGTTGAGAACTATCCACAACTGATCGCAAGGTGGAAGGTAGGAAATGTCCCACAGTTCCAGAACTAGAATCAGTTGTAGAATCAAAATTAGTTGCAGAATCAAAATCAGTTGTAGAACCATAATCAATTGCAGAACCACATTCCCACCCAGAACCAAATTCCAATTCAGAACCATAATACAAATAAGAACATGAATCAACCTGTGAATCCACCATTGAACCAGAATCAAGGACCGACAGTTGCGATGATCTCGGTGGATCCCATAATGCAGGACATTGATGTCGCTATCGTCACTCGTGGAGGTACGACAACTAGAGAATATAGTTCGATTCCACAAGTTAGGTTAGATGGAAAGAAGAAAGTCCAATTTGATGTCAACGTAGAGAAAGACACACTCTTTGAAGCATGGGATGAGATGTGCAGAAACTCGAGTAAGTTCCCTATTTATGAAATTCCTACTGTTTTTTATTCTATCTTGGAGTTGGAACCATCACAACCATGCGGTAGTTTGCAGAATTTCCTTGAGAGTTGCTTTTCACTGGGGAGAGATCCCGATTCTCTTGTCGAGATTGAAAACTTGTTGCATTGACCAACCAAGGGGAAAAAGGATTCCATGGTGAATTCTTTACATAAGAAAAATACGGGGAAAGAAATGTGCATGAACATACATATTTGGGACTATGAGGTAGATTCAGTCATCCTGGATCTAAGTTCAAATGTTAATATTTTGACAAGACAGACATGGAAAATGATGGGGATCCCAACGCTAAGTTGGTCTCCCATACAGCAGCGACTGGCCAACCATGCCATAGTGATGCCAATCAGGAGAGTTCCACACCTTGCAGTGGAAGTGGAAGGAATGAAGACCTATGCTAATTTCGACATGATTGAAGGTGTTGATAGTGGAGGCTCCTATCCCTCATTGTGGGGTATCAGATGGGCCAACAACAGTATGGCAGTGATCGATTTTAAGAAGCATGTGATGACATTTGAGAATCAAGACATCAAAGTAATTTCTCTGATGGATCCAAACAAAGGGAGAAGATATATTGAGCCAGTGAAAGATGAAGTTGTCAGAGTATGGGATCATGCATATAATATTTCATATGATTATGTACATCTGATTATTGATGGGGAACTCGATTGGCACAGTGCTAGCAATGTGTCTTCTGAATCTGATGATGATTTAGAGAACTGGCAGAACTGCTTGCATGAAGTGTCTTTATGAAAGTGCAACTTGATTATGCAGTCATTGTGTCATGTTGCAATTGAGACCATTGAGTTTCCAATTTATGAAGGACTTCTTGAGTTATCCGAGTTTCTTATTGAATTCGAAGATAAGGTGTCAGAACCAAAATGGTTACTGGTGCTGGAGGAAGCAATTAAGGCTACTCTAGAACGATGGTGGGAGACCCATAATGATTTGATCACTGGATGGTCACTGTGTCAAATATTGATGACAATTCGCTCTGGAGATGTAGAAGTGTACCATGTTGGAAGGTACGATGGATGGAGAAGTCCTAGTGATCATCTGATTGAGTGCAAGAACTTGTGGGCATCATGACCAAAGGATTAGTGGGTCCATTCCTTTTTTCACACATTGGATGAAATGCCACGATCTTGCTATGTATCAAATGAGTTACACGAAGAGATCACTACTTGGGAGGAATTGATAGTTTGCTTTAATCACACCTTCAGTTTCATGAATTCAAATCTAGATGTTCAGAATGCGTTGCAACTCATTCGCGATGTAGTTCTGAAGGTAGTACCAGTCGCATATCTAGTGGATTTGCATGCGCATTGTCACATGTAGTCGATGATGGAATGTTATAATGGGTCTAGAGAGCCAGATGATGATGATCTGTAGAATATCAATATTCCAGAAACATAAGGGAGTTAGGATGTCGCAGCACCAGATGTACTGACAGATCCAATGACTCAGCTATTGAAGATAAGAAAGGTCAACATTGGTACATAAGAGAACCCAAATTTTGCAAGTGTCAAGGAATACTGGGATAAAGAAACGATGGAAAATATTACAAACTTGTTGCATGAATTCCAATATTTGTTCCTTATGATTTTTTCTAAGATGAAGGGGATACTGGGATGTTTAGGAGAGATGAAGATCACGTTGAATCTAGATGCAAAACCAGTAAGGCAGAGGCCATATCGCCTGAAACCAAGATACAAGGAGAGATTGTAAAAGCTGAACTTGATAGGATCTTGGATGCTAGAATAATCGAGCCTATTGAAGAATCAGAATGGGTCAGTCCGATGGTAGTCTAGGACAAAAATATGGGTGAGGTTCGGATCTGTGTCGACATAAGAAAATTGAATGATGCGCGTATGCATGATCCATTTCCAACACCATTCACTGATGAAGTTATGGAAGGAGTAGGCGGTTAGGAGATGTATTCATTTACGGATGAGTTTTCTGGATATCACTAGATAAGGATTACAAAATACAATCGACATAAAACAACATTTGTTACTGAATGGGGTTGTTTTCAGTACACTATGATGCCTTTTGGGTTGAAGAATGCACCTACGATATTTTCTCGGGTTGTTGTCGCTGCATTCAACTATTTTATTCAGAAGTTACTACAAGTCTATATGGATGACTGGATTGTTTATGGTTTGATCAAGGATCATCTAGCAAACTTGTGACTGATGCTGGAAAGAAGTCAACAACATCAAATTGCACTAAACTCAAAGAAGTGTATTTTTTTCACACCTTTCAGGATGCTGCTGGGTCACATCATTTTCAAACAAGGACTGTTGGTTGAACCTGCGAAGATTGCACCGATCTTAAGCTTGTCACCTCCTACAAATGTGAATATGCTTAGAGCGATGTTGGGGAACATAGGTTATTATCGCAAGTTCATACTATTTTCTATTGCGATCATAGCTCCCATGGAGAAATTGTTGAAGAAATATGCAGCATTTGTATGGAGTCAAGAGTGTCAAGGAAGTTTTGACACACTAAAATCCAAGATGGTTTTCGCACCGATACTAGTTTTCCCTAATTGGGACAAGTAGTTCCATGTCCATGTGGATGCATCGTCTATTGCTCTGGGAGTTGTACTCTCGCAACTGGGATAAGGAGATATAGATCACCCGATTTCTTTCACTAGTCGAAAGTTGTCATCTGCAGAGAAAAACTATACAACCACATAAAGGGAAGGTCTGGCGATGGTATATGCACTACAAAATTTTAGGCATTACCTATTGGATGGTCATTTCAAGATGTTTATAGACCACTCTACTTTGAAGTACCTAGTCAATAAGCCTATTTTGGGGGGGAATATATGTTGTTGGATACTTCTCTTTCAGGAGTTTGATTTTGAAATAATTGTGAAGTCAGGTTGCTTGAATGATGGCCCTGATCATTTATCCTGAATTGAAACACGTGAAGAGCCAACAAACAATGAATACAGATTGCCAGATGCACAGTTGTTCAGAATCGACATGGTTGATGATTATTAAGATAAAATTAGTCATTTTTTTTGTGAAGGGCACTACACTAGAGGACCTTACTACAAGTCATAAGAAGCAGTTGGAATTTAATGCCTAGGTTTTCTAGTTGATCGCTGGACAAATATATAAACTAGGACCAGATGATATTTTGTGGCGATGTGTCCTACCACATGAACAAGGGAATATTTTGGCAGAATCCCATGCGGGATTTTACGGTGGACATTATGGAGGACGAGCTACTATGACGAAGGTGATTCGCGTAGGGATTTGGTGTCCCACTCTGCATAATGATGCGATAGACTATGAGAGGATTTGTGACGTCTGTCAATGAACTGGAAAACCATAGAGGAGGGGTGAGATGTCGCTAGTACCTTAGGTGACATTGCAACCATTTGATAAATGGGCCATGGAATTTGTGGGACCAATCAACCCACCTGGAAAGAGAACTGGTGCATGGTATATCATTACAATGACCGACTATTTAACAAGATGGGTGGAGGACACACCAATCGTGGATTGCACCACTGTGACAGTAGTGAGGTTCCTATTTGAAAACATTGTTACTCAATTTGGATGTCCAAGGATATTAATGAGAGACAAGGGAAGTCACTTCATCAGTCACACAGTAAGCGTGTTGAGGAAGGAGCTATAGATACAACATAAGAAAAGTACCATGTATCATCCTTAGGCAAACAAGACAGTGGAGGCATTCAACAAAATATTGGAGCATGTGCTTACAAAGGTATGTAATGCAAACTGCGATGAATGGGATTTGAAGCTTCCAGTAATATTGTGGGCATATCGCACCACTTGAAAAAGATTGATCAAACATACACCATTCAAGTTGGTGTATGGGCAAGAGGCAGTCATTCCTATGGAGTACATTGTTTCGAGTCTATGCATTGCATTAGCAATGGGCATGGATGATGAAGCAGCACTAGAAGAATGATTAGACTAGTTAGTTCATCTTGAGGAAGACCGCTTTGTTGTGGTTTTCATTAGCATGCTGAGAAGGATCAACAGAAGTATTGGCATGATCGCCATATAAAGAAAAAAAAGTTTCAGCAAGGAGATATGGTGCTATTGTATGGAAGAAAGTTCATAAAGCATTCAGGTAAGTTACAGATGCATTGGCTAGGTCCATATCTTTTTAATTCCATTACTTTAGGAAGTGTAGTTCAACTTCAGCACTTAGATGGAGCGATGCTGCCAAAGATAGTAAATGGTAGTAGGCTGAATCCCTATAGGATGGGCTCAAAACCATGCGATGCTTTAGGAACTACACAATGGGCAAAAAAAAGTAGGTAGGATGATGGATGAAAGGATGGTGCACCAAGGGGAAGTGGATGCGCAAGAGTCGGAGTAAATAATGCAATTATGAGGGAATGTTGTGATAGCCACAGGGATATGCACAGAGTCAAATCAGTAATAAATGAAGATAGTTAAAAGCAGTTAACCAACAGCCCTTATTGAAGCGACGCACATTTATGGCTGATCCAACCATTGGATTGATAGGATCGTCAACAGATTCGGGTAATTAATGCATGATTTGGTAATGATGAGGTAAAAAGAATCACTTTGATTTGGTAATGATGAGTATGGATCGACTTGATTCTATAAGAAGGGGCTCAACATAATCAAAAGACACCATTGTGCAGAGTTTGAGCTGAGTTACAGAGTTGTAGAGTGAGTTTCCAAGTGAATCCGAGTGAATTTATAAGTACATAGAAGGTGCATAACTATTAATTCTTGTGGGGCATTGGTGCAACATGCAGAGTGACCCAATCACAATAGATATCTTGAGTGAATGAGATTCACCAATCAGACTAGTAACCATAGTGGAATAAATTGCCAGTATGCAGATAGGATCATCATCGGTGTCAAAGAAGAAGTGGAAGGGTCAGAAGCCTACCTCTACGATGCCACAAAAGAGGCAGACCAGGATTTTTACAAGGGCGCATGAAGAAGAAACTACACAGATGGGGCCATCGAGCTTGGGTGTTGTGGATTCAATGGCTCAAACAGGGGTGTCCATTAAGGAAATCCCTGAATATATACCTCCTTGTCAGCCTGGTGCGATGATCAAGAGGCTCACCAAGAATCAAAAGTACCAACCGAAGATGTTGATGCTACCATAGGGGATGGTATTCACTACATATATCGTGCCTGCGCTGATGCAAATGAAGTATGAGGACCATGAATTTCTTGCATTGGAAGATGTTGCGAAGGATCCGTATCTGTCGATGGTAGAAGTCAAAGGCATCCCAATAGAACGTATTCCATGTTATATTTTTAACATTAAGCTAGCATTATATTAGGATCTTTAACTGAGAGAATAACAAGCACAACAATCAAACACAAGAGACAATGAACATAGTGTTTTTCCTTAGGGAAACCATAAATGGAGAAAACCCCATAGAATCAGCACCAAAAGTAAAACCCAAAACAGTAAGATGATCTCCCGACAGTAGTAGCCTCTTTCTTCCTAGCCCCAGAGTCTTCTTCTTCCTCAGCTATGTGCTACAACTGAGTGTGAGTGAGTGTGTGATAAATAGAGAGACTCTCTCTCTATACTAATTCCTGATTTGACAATGACTCACTAAGGCCGACTTCACTAGGTGAGTCTAACAACCCTAGGGCCCTGAAACTGCGGGGACTTTAACCCTTGAACAATAGGAGGGTTACCCACATTGACTTGACATGACTTGTTTACATTATAGAAACTCCCGACCGAAACATCAGGGCATGACATGACTCAATTACATTAAACACTTCCCAGAATAAACATCGAGGTACAATACATAAGAAATACAAGTGAATACATTCTGAAGTTACAATTACATCAACACTCCCTCTTAAATAGGAAGGTATTCTCTCAACATAATTTATCAGCACAAGTCTTCTTCTCTGTATCATCTGGATCATCATTGAGTCCTCGTCATCTTCAAGTCATCTTCATCTTCAATTCATCTTCATCTTCAATTCATCTTCATCTCCAAGTCATCTTCATCTTCAAGTCATATTCATCTAGATCTGGATCATCACTCGATCTGGATCATCATCATTGGATCTAGATCATCACTCGATCTGGATCATCATCACTGGATCTGGATCATCACTCGATCTGGATCATCTCTGGTCTGGAACATCTCTGATGGATCATCATCACAGGTGTTATCTCTTGATTCTTCTCGTCACACAAATTTCCACAGAGCTAGCCCTTTTTCATGCTGGTTGTAGGCCTAGCCTCCATGTAGGTCTTCTTCCAGCACTTATATCTGACCCTAAGTCAGAATGGCCCTCCCAACACTTATACCTGATCATGTAGGAACCAATCCTATAATCATATCAGAAAGGGATTCCCAGCACTCACATCTGACCATGTGGGAACAAATCCCACAACCCTACCAGAAAGGCCCTTCACTCACATATGACAACCAATGTCAAAAAGGCTCATCACTTACTCAGCACTTACATTCGACCATGCGAGGAACCAATCCTCCATGCCGAAAGGCTCTGCACTTACATCTGACAACCAATGTTAGAAAGGCTCAACACTTATATTAGACCATGCAAGGAACCAATCCTTCATGCCGAAAGGGCTCTGCACTTACATCTGACAACCAATGTCAGAAAGGCTCTACACTCACATCTAATCATGTAGGAACCAATCCTACAATCACATCAGAATGGCCCTTGGTCCCAGACTGAGATTTCCTGGGAACTGAATAGGTGCCTCCATTCCAAGAATGGCATTCAACACTTATATTTGATCATGTAGGAACCAATCCTACAGTCACATCAAAATGGCTCAGCACTCACATCTGACATGGAAGGAACCAATCCTCTCACCATGATAGAATGGCTCAGCCCTTACATCTGACCATGGAAGGAACCAATCCTCTCACCATGTCAGAATGGCTCACGGACTCATCACTTCCCTTTGGAGGGAACCTCGATTTGGAGAACACCAATCCTGTCTCTGAAGTATTCAAACTTCACCCTAGCCAATGGCTTTGTCAACACATCATCTATCTATTCGTCCATCGCAACATACTGGAGCTTCACTGCTCCCCTTTGCACCATATCCCTGATATAGTGATACTTGATCTTGATATGCTTCGACTTGTCATGGAACACCAAGTTCTTTGACAAATTCATGCAACTTTGGTTGTCACAATGTATATAAGTAGCATCCAACTGGAGATCAAATAAATCAGACAATAGCTTCTTCAGCCATACTGCCTCACAAATAGCTAAACAAGCTGCGACATGCTCTACTTCAGCTGTACTTAGTGCCACACAGGATTGCTTCCTGCTAAGCCAAGAGATCACACCTGATCCCATATTGAAGCAGCACCCTGAAGTGCTCTTCCTATCAATGGCACTACCCGCCCAATCTGAATCAACATAAATCTCCAGGTTAATCTTCTGATTTGCCTCATACTTGAGCCCATAGTTAATTGTACCCATCAGGTACCTCAAAATATGCTTTGCAGCAATCAAGTGAACATGTCTCGGATCTGTCAGAAACTGGCTCAAGGTGTTCACAGCAAAGAAAATATCTGGTCTTGTGTTCTTCAAGTACATCAAGGACCCAATCATCTGAAGATACATCGTAGCATCAACTGCTTTTAATGAAGCATCACTTAATAGATTTAGGTTCAATCCCATAGGTGTGTTCATGGCCTTCCAGTCCATCATCCTGAACCTCTTCAGGATCTCTACTGCATACTTCCCTTTTCCAAGGGAGATTCCATCCGTATTCTGCCACACCTCCATGCCTAGAAAATAGTGCATCATACCCAAGTCCTTCATTTTGAACTTAGCAGCAAGATTCCTCTTCGTATCAGAAATCAACCCATCCATACCTGTTATAAACAGATCATCTACATACAGTAGGAGCATCACTGGGTTTCCATATTCAACCTTGTAGTAAAGGTTGGAATATTCTTTACTCTTGGTAAATCCCAAACTGGATAGAAAGCCATCAATTCTAACGTACCATGTCCTGGGTTCCTGTTTCAAACCGTACAGGGCTTTCTTCAATCTACACACATGAGACTCCCTATCATGTGTCTTAAAACCAAGTGGCTATTCCACATACACTTCCTCTTCCACTACACCGTTCAAGAAAGCAGTCTTGACATCCATTTGGTGTATCTTCCATTTCATCACTACAGCTAGAGAAAGTACTGATCTAATGGAAGTGTTTCTGGCTACAGGTGCAAAGGTTTCTTCATAATCTATTCCTTCTTTCTGGGAGAAATCATGAGCCATGAATCATGCTTTATATTTCTCTATGCTGCCATCTGCAGTATGCTTGATCTTGTAGGTCCATTTGGAAGTTACAACAGACTTCCATTCTGGTCTTGGGACAACATCCCAAACATCATTCTTCATGATCAATTGATACTGTTTTATCATAGCATCCTTCCATTCTTTAATTTCTGTAGATTCTTCATAGTTGGAAGGTTCTTTATTGATAAAGTCACACAATAAAGCTACATACCCAGAGCAGGACTTGGTCCTCTTCCTTTCTCTATGATTCTCTTCTGGAGCCCCATATATTTCTGCACCTTGGATAGCTTCTCGTACCCAAGAAGGTTTCCTCTTGTGAGGATTCTTATCCTGAGGTGGATCTATAGGTTCTTGAGGTTCTTCAAATTCTTGATCTTCTTCTTGAGTTTCTTTGTTCATGGTTGTGTCATGAATTTTGGGTGCTTTTGATTCTTCAGGATATTCAACAGGTCTCTTCTTGGATTTGTTGTAAGCTGAGTCTTCGTCAAATGTTACATCCCTTCTCATGTCGATCTTCTTGAATCATGGGAAGTATATTCTGTAAGCCTTTGAGCTTTCAGAGTATACCATAAATATACCCTTCTTTCCTGAAGGATCTAACTTTGTCCTATTTTCTTTCGGAATGTGTATGTACACTGGACAACTGAATATTCTGAGATGGATAACTTCTAGTTTCTTGCTGGAAAAGACTTCTTCAGGTGTCTTGTTCTCGAGTACTCTGTGTGGAGTATGGTTCTATACATACACCGCTGTTCTAGTAGCTTTTGCCCATAAATGCATGGGAAGATCTTGATCATGAAGCATTGCTCTTGCAGCTTCCATGATAGTTCTATTCTTCCTTTCTGCAACCCCATTCTGTTGTGGATTATATGGAGTGGATAACTCCCTCTTAATCCCTAAATATTTGCATAACTCTTTAAATTCATTTGATGTGAATTCTTTGCCATTATCTGATCAAAAGGTCTTGATCTTCTTTTTTGTGTGGTTCTCGTTCAAAGCTTTGAATTCCTTGAACTTGCTGAAAACTTCATCTTTGTTATTCATGAAGTAAATCCATGTCTTCCTAGAAAATTCATTAGTGAAGGAAACATAGTATACATACCCGCTTAGTGAACTTGATGACATTGGTCCGCATACATTGGAGTGGATGATTTCCAAGATTCCTTTTTCCTTGCTTTCACTACTTGGAAATGTCTCTTTGTGTTCATTCCTTTTGCACATCCTTTGCAGAATCCTTCATGTTTTGCTTGAATTTCTGAAAGACCTTCAACAACTTTGTTTGCAAGTGGTAGTGCTTTGTAGTGCACATGTGCAAGCCTTCTATGCCAAAGTTCATTTGGCTCTATTGTGTCATGGACCAAAGCTTGTTCTAGATGGCCCTTCAATTTGTATAATCCTCCTTCTTGTTCTCCAATTACTATTGCATTGTCAATAGTCTTTCCTCTTGGCCACATGAGGACTTGGCCATCTACAAATGCAACCCTCATGCCTTTTGCATCTAGTGCTGATATGGAGAGAAGATTATTCTTTAGTCCTGGTACAAACAAGACATCCTTCATTTTCATAGACTTTCTAGAGTCTAGCTTGTAGGAGGATTCACCACTA
>LPNX010479276.1:1450592-1490004 GCA_001517045.1 Pseudotsuga menziesii
TTATGACATGAATTATGTTTGAATAGTTTCTCAAAGGATTCCTTGAAACCTGTCATGCGTTTGGAAGCCCCACTGTCAATAAGCCAATCTTTTCTTCCATGAGTGACAGTTCCCGTGAGAGCAGAGATCAGAATATATTCTTCATCACTTGAAGAGTCTTCACTTTCTTGTTTTACTTTCTTCCTGGGAGGATCATCATTCTCAGTAGAGTGAGCATGATGTCTTCTTTTGAAGTTCTTCATCTTCTTGGATCCATTCTTATTCATGGGACAACTTCTAGAAAAGTGTCCTCTTTCATCGCATGTATGACATCTGAGTTTGGATGGATCCCTTCTTACAAAATTATTTTTCTGATGAGAATGCTTACCTTGGTGATTATGATTTTCCCTTCTTCCTTTCTTGGAGTGTACTATGAGAGCTTGATCTTCACTTCCCATATTTTCTTCTCGAGCTGCTATTCGAGCTTCTTCTTGTGAACATTCTTCCCACAGTCTATTGAACTTGATTAGCTTTTTCCGAGCACAGATTCCTTGGATGAAAGAATCCCATGACCTAGGGAGACCATTCAAGGTTGTCATCACAATTTTTGCATTCTCCACTTCTTCATCTACTGCTTCAAGTTGTTCTTTTATCTGGGAGACCCTTGTGAAGTATGACTAGATGGTCTCCTCATTCTGGATCTTTACATTCTTCAACTGGTTCCTTAGATTCATCTTCCAATTTATGCTCTTCCCTTTAAACAATTTGGTTAAAGGATCAAACATAGCTTTAGGTGTCTTGAGGGAGGACACCTGTGGTATGAGGTGATCCTTGATTGAATCAGCAATAATCCTCCTTTCCATAACCAACTTCTTCTTATATAAGGCCTTATCCTCATCTCCCTCTGGAACTAGAACCTCCTCATTGATATAGCAGTCCAACTCATTTTCTTCCAGGACCAGGGAAATCCTATACTTCCAGGATCGGAAGTTATCAGCTCCCTCAAGCTTTTCATCATGCTTGGTATGATGAGACATCTTAACTAAGAACCTAAAATGGAAATACAAAAGATTTATATCTTACCAGGTTAAGATGTTGGATCTGGATTTGGAGTTGAATTTCTGCAGTGCTGGTTCAAGAGCGGATTAGGGTTTGACTTTTTCAGAGTTCTGTCCAACCAAATGCTTTGATCTTGATCTATAAAATTCGATTTTGAGGAGGAGATCAATCCAGGCCTGGGCTCACTAAACAATTCCACTTATGTAGAAAGCCCTAATTTCCGGTAGTAGTGTTGGGTACAAAACTGAAAAAGCTCAGAATTGGATTTTGCTTCAACAAAAAGATGTGCCCTAGGGAGGAGAGTTAATCCAACCTTCTTTTCCTGAAAATATATGGAGAGATATCCACAAAGTAGGAATCCCTATTTCCCACAGCTGCATAGTGTCTTCTTCTTAGGTTAGCTCTGATACCATGTTAGATTTTTAACATTAAGCTAGCATTATATTAGAATCTTTAACTGAGAGAATAACAAGAAAAGCAATAAAACACAAGAGACAATGAACACAGTGTTTTTCCTCAGGGAAACCATAAGTGGAGAAAACCCCACAACTTCCTCAAAGATAGAATCAGCACCAAAAGTAAAACCCAAAACAGTAAGATGATCTCCCGATAGCAGTAGCCTCTTTCTTCCTATCCCCGGTGTCTTCTTCTTCCTCAGCTATGTGCTACAACTGGGTGTGAGTGAGTGTGTGATAAATAGAGAGACTCACTTCTATTTATACTAATTCCTGACTTGGCAATGACTGACTAGGGCCGACTTCACTAGGTGATTCTAACAACCCTAGGGCCCAGACTTTAACCCTTGAACAATAGCAGGGTTACCCACATTGACTTGACATGACTTGTTTACATTATAGAATGTCCCGATCGAAACATCGAGGCATGACATGACTCAATCACATTACAAAAACTTCCTGGAATAAAAATCGGGGTACAATACATAAGAAATACAAGTGAATACATTTCGAAGTTACAATTACATCAACATTCCATGAGATTGGGTGAGAGGGATGAACAAGGTGGGATTACCGGGGTTGATTAACATGCCATATTTTGGGCAGCTAAATGAGGCGAATGCCTGCGTCAATCAGTTGTTGGCCTGTTCTCATGGCGAGACATTGTGGCTGGACACACCAGTCACAATCATGGTATATTTAATCTCAGACATCATAGGGATTCCAAAGGATGGGTCAGAACCCTCGCAGTATTTCATAGGAATGGATAATGATAAGAGGCTTGCAGTGAGGCTAAAGAATAAATATGGGTTGTAGTGTGATGGGTAGACTTACCTCATTTATAGCATCAATGACTAGACAGTTGGCATCAGTGCACATATTTTAGCAAGAAAAATAGTCAGGAACAATCACCCTATTCAAGGTAAATCGGGGGTGATTGCATGTGCAGAGTATTACACGGAGGGGGTCCAAATGAAATGGTCTCTCTTTTTTATGAACTAGTTAGCGGGGGATGCAATAGCAGTACAGGAGGGAGAGAAATCATTTACCTATAGTTGGTTTTTGATCTTAATCGCACTTGTGACTTGGATGGAGCCAGTCGATTACCAAGGTATGGATATAGAATTAGTGAAAGTGTGCAAAGGTGCACGTTGTCAAAATCTCTAGTGGGTCAAGGAACCTACAAGAGTGGAGGATTGCGTGATCCAATTTTGGGTCTATTGGGAAGCGCCGCAAGTGGCAACTGGGAAAGTTCCCCGGTTATCTGAGGAATATGCAAGGAAGTATCAAAGGATTACACATTTTACAATTGGACTGTTGATGTAATTGTAACTTTGGAATGTATTCATCCGTATATCTTATATAGTGTACCCCCGATGTTTATTTTGAGATGTGTCTGTAATGTAATTGAGTCATGTCATACCCCGATGTTTATTCTGGGAAGTTTCTATAATATAAACAAGTCATGTCAAGTCATTGTGGGTAACCCTCCTATTGGTCAAGGGTTAAATTCCCCACAGTTGTGGGGCCCTAGGGTTATTAGACTATCCTAGAGAAGTCAACCCTAGGTGAGTCATTGTAAGTCAAGGCAATAGTCCCCACCATTGTCTTAAGGATAAAACTTCTTGTTGATCAGAGGAGGCAAAGTCCCCACAAGTTGTGGGGCACTAGGGTTATTAGACACTCCTAGAGATATCGGCTCTAGTAAGTAATTGTTAAGTGAGGCCGACATGTTGGAGTGGGTTTCAAGTGAACGAAAGAATATAAATAGAGAGTGAATCTCTCTGTTTGTCACACACACATTCACTCATTGGGACGCATGAGTGAGAGAGAGAAGTTGTTGGGACAAGAGAGAGACTATTTCTGTCGGGAGATCATCTTTATGTTTTTCGGTTTTACTTTAGGTGCTGATTCTATCTCTGACGAATTTGTGGGGTTTTCTCCTTTATGGTTTCCCTGAGGAAAATTCTTTGTGTCTCTTGTCTCTTGTGTTTATTGCTGTGCATGTTATGCTCTCAGTTAAAGATCCTAAGATCATAATGCTATCTTGAATGATAAAAAATTTAACATGGTATCAGAGCTAACCTGAGAAGAAGACATTGTACAGCTGCAGAAGCTAGGGCTTCTTACTTTTTGGGTCTCTCTCCACAATCCATCAACAAAAGTATGCTAGGCTGACTGTCCATTGAAGGGCGCATCTTTCTATCGAAGCGGAATTCGATTCCGAGCATTTTCAGTTTTTGGTGCAGAAAATTAGGGCTTCTTACAGAAGAGGAATTTTTGAGTGAGCCCGGCATAGTATTTATCTCCTCATAAAAATAAAAGTTTAGAGACCTGGGTCAAGATTTTTGGTTGGGTATAACTTCAGGAAAGATGAAAGCCTATAGAGGATGACAAGCTCACAGATGGGTGTGAGAAGAACTTTTGAAAAAGTTCAAGATAGAGGATCTTGGTATCCAGTGATCCTAGATGGATACATAAAATATTAGTTACAGAGGAAGCTACTTGTCACTCCAGTACATAATGTTTCATTGCATAGAGTACAAAAGACAGAGGGAGTATGATGCTTTAGAGGGAGTGACTGCATAAGATCCTGAGGTTCGACATGGTACGATAGGATGGATAGATTACTGATGACTCTAGGCTTTACTAAGAGTAAAGTGGATTCCAACCTTTGCTTCAAGGTTGAAGGCGGAATACTAGTGATGCTCCTGTTATGTGTCGATGCAATATGTTTTAGGAATGGAAGTGTGGACAAGGGAAGTATGTAGTAGAGATCCTGAATAGGTTCAGGATGATGGAGTACATGACCACACCTATGGCATCAAACCTAAATCTATTGACTGTTGCTTCATCAGAATCGGTTGATCCCACGACGTATTGTCAGATGATTTGTTCATTGATGTACCTGATGGATACAAGACCCAATATTTGCTTTGCTATGAACACATTGAGACATGTTCACTTGATGGTTGCAAAGGGTACAATTGAGTATGGGCTCAAGTATGATACAAATTAGAAGATTAACCTGGAAGGTTATGTTGATTCAAATTGGACAGTGCCATCGATAGGAAGAACACTTTAGAGTGTTGCTTCAATATGGGATCAAGTGTGATCTCTTGGTTTAGCAAGAAGCATTCATGTGTGGCACTGAGTATAGCTAAATAAGAGTATGTCGTAGATTGTTCAACTAGTTGTGAGCAGTATGGCTGAGGAAGCTACTGTCTGATTTATTTGATCTCTAGTTGATGCTACTTGTATACATTACGACAACCAGAGTTGTGTGAAGTTGTCAGAGAACTCAGTGTTCCATGACAAGTTGAAGCATATCGAGATCAAGTATCACTATATCAGGGATATGGTGTAGAGGGGAGAAGTGAAGCTCTAGTATGTTTCGATGGATGAACGGAGAGTTGATGTGTTGACGAAGCCATTAGCCAGAGTGAAGTTTGAGTACTTCAGGGAGAAACTTGGTGTTCTCCAAATCGAGGTTCCTTCCAAGGGGAATTGATGAGTCCATGAGCCATTCTGACATGGTGAGAGGATCTGTTCCTTCCATGGTTAGATGTAAGGGCTAAACATTCTTTCATGGTGAGAGGATTGGTTCCTTCCATGTCAGATATGAGTGTTGAGCCATTCTGATATGATTGTAGGATTGGTTCCCACATGATCAAATATAAGGGTTGTTTCCATTATTGGAATGGAGGTGCCTGCTCAGTTACCAGGAATACTTGGTCTAGGAATGAGGGCCTTTTTGATACAACTATAATATGTAGTCTTACATGATCAGATGTGAGCGCATGGCCATTCTGATGCAATTGAGGGATTGGTTCCCACTTGATCAGATATAAGGGCTGATGCCATTCTCTGGGAGAATGGAGGAAACTGGTCAGTTACCAGGAAAGCTCAGTCTGGGACTGAGGGCCATTCTGATGTGATTGTAGGATTGGTTCCTACATGATCAGATGTGAGTGCAGAGCCCTTCTGACATTGGTTTTCAGATGTAAGTGCAGAGCCCTTTCGACATGAAGGATTGGTTACTTGCATGGTCGAATATAAGTGCTGAGCCTTTCTGACATTGGTTATCAGATGTAAGTGCACAGCCTTTTGGCATGGAGGATTGGTTCCTTGCATGGCCGAGTGTAAGTGCTGAGCCTTTCTGACATTGGTTGATGGATGTGAGTGCTGGGCCTTTCTGACAGGGTTGTGGGAGGTGTTCCCACATGGTCAGATGTGAGTGTTGGGCGTGCCTTTCTGATATGATTATAGGATTGGTTCCTACATAATCAGATATAAGTGTTGGGCAGGCCATTCTGACTTAGGGTCAGATATAAGTGTTGGAAGAAGACCTACATGGAGGCTAGGCCTACAACAAGCATGAAAAAGGGTTGGCTCTGTAGAACTTCCTGTGATGAGAAGAATCATGTGATAGCACATGTGTTGATGATCCAGTAGTGATGATCCAGATCCATATGAAGATGACGAGAACTCAATGCTGATCCAAATGATACAGAGAAGAAGACTTGTGCTGATAAATTGTGTCAAGAGAATACCTTCTTAGTTAAGAGGGAGTGTTGATGTAATTGTAACTTCAGAATGTATTCATCTGTATATCTTATGTATTGTACCCCGATGTTTATTCCGGGATGTGTCTGTAATGTAATTGAGTCATGTCATACCCCGATGTTTATTCCAGGAAGTTTCTATAATATAATCAAGTCATGTCAAGTCATTGTGGGTAACCTTCCTAATTGTCAAGGGTTAAAGTCCCCAGAGTTGTGGGGCCCTAGGTTTATTAGAATATCCTAGAGACATCGACCCTAGGTGAGTCATTGTAAGTTGGGGAAATAGTCCCCACCGTTGCATTAAGGATAAACCTCCTTGTTGGTCGGAGGTGGAAAAGTCCCCACAAGTTGTGGGGTACTAAGGTTATTAGACACTCCTAGAGATGTAAGCTCTAGTAAGTAATTGTTAAGTGAGGCCGACATGTTGGAGTGGTTTTCAAGTGAACGAAAGAATATAAATAGAGAGTGAGTCTCTCTATTTATCACACACACATGCACTCATTGGGGTGCATGAGTGAGAGAGAGAAGTTACTGGGACAAGAGAGAGACTACTACTGTTGGGAGATCATCTTTATGTTTTCGGGTTTTACTTTTGGTGCTGATTCTATCTCTGAGGAAGTTGCAGGGTTTTCTCCTTTATGGTTTCCCCGAGGAAAATTATTTGTGTGTCTTGTCTCTTGTGTTTATTGCTGTGCATGTTATTCTCTCAGTTAAAGATCCTAAGATCATAATTCTAGCTTGAATGATAAGAAATCTATCATGGACCACATGCCATTCATGTACAAATGCGGCATGACCCGGACAAGCAATGGTTGCGAACGCCTTACAAATTTTATGATGCAGAGTTGGAGGCAATAGTTAATGATTGGGGTGTGGAATGGAGAGAACCAGTCAATTTGGAAGAAATATCGATGAGACCCTTGGTGGATGCACCTATTGATCCAGTCCACAAGGACAACCAGTAGAATGATCAGGATTTAGACCAAGAATCAAAAAAGACACCTATGGACCCTGAAGCAGAACACATGTTCAACAAATTAAGAACAAAGAGGTGCATGGAGTAGGGTGTGAGTAGTAGCACTATGCAAGTGATGGAAATGCAGTTGAATCGTGTTGTCAAGGCCATTATAGATGCCACTGACACGACAAAAAAATAAATGCATAAATCAACACAAGATGGTTTTGCAGAGGTAAGGACCAAACTCGATTCTTTGTATGATGTTGTTTCAAAGAGAGTGCCAGAAGGTGCGACTGTGAAGGACTTTGTGTCAATAAACATTGAGCCACGCGTCAGGAATGTTCAAATTCCACTGATTGTGAATGATGCTAAAAGAGAGGACTTGAATTCTTCGTTGCAGTAGTTGTAGGACATATCTCTGGATACCAATGTGTTGTCCACGCAGTTGTTGGTACACATGTAATGAGTTTCAAACCAAGAGTTAGCAAACAGATAGAAAGAAATTAACGATCAATACTTGCAATCACAGGAGAAAGAGGAGAAAGCACAAAAAGAGGTTGAGGAATTGTAGCAAGAAAAAGAGAAGTTTATGGAATATAAAGCACATAAAATCAAAAAATTGAAGAAAGCGCATGAGGAGTTGAGGGTGAAGAGCGCCAAGGAAATCACAGAGCTAAAGAAGGAACAAGATCACCTTGTCATTGAGAAGGCACATCTTTGGGATAGTTGAGTACATTTGGAAGAGGTAGTTGCGGATTCTATGTCGGTACTTATTGGAGAGCACCACGGATCTAGATGCGGTGGCAAGAGAACATCGACTTGAGGCTGTTATTACATGATTGAAGAGTGAGAATAGTCTTTTGGAGGGCTTGGTACATGCGACCACACCACCAGAACACATAGTAGCACGAAAGAGCACCATAGAATATTTAGAAACACAGCTCAAAGAACTCGAGCAAGAGGCAAAGAAAGTGGTGGATGCAACTACGCAATTTTGGGGAAACATAGTGCAGGATGAGCAGTTGGTGCAACTGACCACACAATTGTAGGAAACTGAAGGGAAGCTAGCGACATTGAAGATGTCACTGAGATAAATGCCACTGATGGTTCATATCACCAAGTTAGCGGAGCTAAAAGAGCTACAGTAGCAGGTAGTGAAGGCGTAAGAAAGGAGACAACGACGCAACACACAACTTGATGAGTTTCAGGAGATTGGAGCACAACTTTATATTAAATTCATTTCTGCACTACATGTAGCATAAGAAGGTAAAAAGGAGATCACTGAGAAAATGGTTGAGCATCTAATCATACATGATCTGACAATGAGCCAAGAAATAGCTGACAGAGTCAAAGAGTAGGTCAAGGTGATTACTCAGCAGTATCAATATTTCAAGTAAAATATTACTATGTACACCATGTCAAGCTAGCATGGCTCGAGGGAGAGCCACAAGATTGTGTTGGGGGCCTGTTGGCAAGGGGTTTTGGGATAATTTGGTTGCACAACATCATGGATGTTGTGCAAGATCAAAGACATTTCACAAGTGGAAGATAGCACGCAAGGAGGAAATAGAATATTTTATGTAATTTTGTGTCACCGTCTGTAGGTTTTGCCCATATGTTGTGGATATTGGTCATTATTTTGTAGAATCAGATAAGAATTAGTTAGGAATTTGTCCAAGTGGAACTTGAATGTGAAGGTGCAAGCCTATAAGTAGATGAATTGCAAGTGTTAGAAGGGGATGATCTATTTGGAGAATGTCTCGAAGCATCTGATCTGAGATCTATTGATCTGTGAATTGTTTTGAAGAATCTATGATTTTGTGTGGAAGTAATATGACAAGACATAAGTTTATCTGAATCATTTTGTTCCTTTCTATTTTCTCTTTTACTATCTTTCACAATGAAAATATGAATAGAATGTGTATCTGCGACATGGATATGTAGATGATGCAATGTTTCCTTGCTTTAAATGATGTTATTTTGTTGGATCTATTTGTGCATCAAAATGTTTACTGCAGTTATGATTGAATAATGTGATCTATTGAGGAATGAGAATGAATGGATACTTGAATACATAAGTTAAATGATCTGTTGATATTGCACTAAGATGATAAATCATGCACATTGTCCTTTCCTATTGCGCTGAAACTTGGTTCCATTAGCTTTCTCCCTCGAACATCTCAGGTGAGACTTCATCCACTCTGTGGGTGTTCCAGGACAGGGTGAAACCTATTTGGGTCGGTGTTCAGGGAGATCACGATGGTTTAGATGTGGATAGAGTGGGAACCCCTGTCAACTGGTTTTGTTGGCTGGGTTTGTGTCAACATGACATCCTGAGCAGAAACACTTGTAAGATGCCAATCTATGAAATGCCACCTATTTTTGATGTAACAGATGGATCAAGAACATCTCAGAGGATTGGAACACTATAAAATTTATTGGAAAGTTCTTTGTCACTAGAAAAATATCCATATGCATTAGATGAAATCGTACAGTTGGTGAACCACCTAGAGAAGGGATGACAAGAACATGACGTGAATTCTCTGCATAAGAAGAAGACAAGAAGGGAAATGAGGATGAACACTCATATTGGAGATTATGATGCTGACTCAGTAATATTGGATTTAGGTTTTGATGTAAACATCTTGACAAAGAATACATGGGAGTGAATGTGGAAACCTAAGTTGGTATGGTCCCCTGTACAATTGCACTTATCAAACCAATCCAGAGTATCACCAATTAGGCGGGTGCCTCACAAACTTGTCAAAGTCGAAGGATTGAAGACATATGATGATTTCGATGTTAACTAAATAGTGTATGATAGAAGTTCCTATCCCACACTATTGGGGATCTGATGGGAAAATGACAATATTACGGTAATTAATTTTAAGAAGAGGGTAATGAATTTTGAAAATCGCGACATGTTTGTTATCTCACCTTTAGATCCTAAGGAAGGGTGAAGATATGTGGAACCAATAAAAGAAGAATTTGTGAGAGGATGGGATCATTCTTAAAGCATTTCTGAAGACTACATTCATCCCACCATAGACGAAGAGCTAGGATGGCTTAGCTCTAGCTCTGCCTCATCGGATTCTGACAATGTGTTAGAAAACTGGCATAATCAAATTCATGAAGTCTCGATTCAAAAATGTGGTTGGATCACTCAATCATTGCACTGGGTCGCAACATAAACTATTGAGCTATCGAATTATGAAGTATTAACTAATTTGGATGGATTTCTAAATGACTTCAAAGGTAAAGTATCGAAACCACAATGGTTATTAGAACTAGATAACACATTAAAGGCCACTTTGACGAGATGGTGGGTGACACTAAAATATTCGACAAACAACTGGCACCGCTGTCACAGACTCAAGGAGGTGTGATTCAATGAAGTAGAACAGTATCCAGGGGAGAAGTGTGATGGAAGACATCACCTAAATGATCCTTTGGTCACATGTCAAAACACATCGATATTAAAGCCCAAGGATGAATGCGTACATGCCTTTTTTCACACATTGGATGAAATACCAAGGAAATGGTACATTTCTACAAAGCTATGAAAAGAGATTCGAACCTCAGAATATTTAACAATTGGGTTCATTCATACCTTTACTTTCGCAAGTGCGGATCCCATGATGCACAACACACTGCAACAGATCCGCAACATCGTATTGGAGGTCATTCCAATATCGTATCCGATGGAGTTGAATAAAGAATCCTCAACATAGTTAATGATGGAATTTTACAATGTAACAAGAGAACCAGACAATGGGGATGATCCCTGCAACCTCGACATTGCGAAATCAGAAGGAATCCAAGATGTCACAGCTCCAACAAAATCGGTGGATGAGGTTCAACAACCACTTAAGACGTGAAAGGTCAACATTCAGACAACAGAAAATCCCAAGTTCGCTAATGCAGGAGATTATTGGGATGATGAAACTATGGCAAAGATTACCGACCTACTGCATGAATTCCAGGATTTGTTTCCAACTAATTTTGCGGATATGAAAGGAATTCCAGGTAACTTAGGAGAGATGTGGATCCCTCTAAAACCATATGTGAACCCTATGAAACAACGACCATATCAATTAAATCCATGATCCAAGGAGCGAGTAAAGGTCAAGACCGACATGACGCTAGATGCTGGTATCATTGAGCCAGTGGAGGATTCAGAGTGGATCAGTATAGTGGTAGTTCAAGATAAGTAAACATGAGAAGTTTGGATTTGTGTCGATCTCTGCAAGATAAATGATGCGTGTCTATATGATTTGTTTCCTACACCTTTATGGATGAGGTATTGGAAGGTGTTGGAGTATAAGAATTATATTCATTTATGAATGGGTTTTCTAGTTATCACTAGATTAAGATTGTGAAAGAAGATTGGCACAAAACTAATTTCGTCATAGAATGGGGATGTTTTTAGTACACGGTGATGTCATTTGGTCTAAAAAATGAACATGCGATATTCTCATGGATAGTTGTCACTGCATTCAAGGACTTTCTTCATAAATTTTTGGTGGTCTACATGGATGACTAGATGGTATTTGGTCTGCTCAAATACCACATTGAGAACCTATGAGTCATGTTGGAAATATGTCGACAACATCAGATCACATTAAATCTGTGGAAGTGTATATTTTGTACTCCATTTGGGATTTTTTTGGGACACATTTTCTGCAAGGAAGACATGTTGGTCAATCCTGCAAATATTGCGATCATCATCGATATTCCACCACCGAAAAAAGGAAAACAGATAAGGGAGAAATTGGGCAATACTGGTTATTATACAAAATTTATAAAACGGTATGTGGCCATTAAAACACCAATGGAGAAACTACTGAAGAAATATGTGAAGTACAAATGGATATATGTGTGTCAAAAGAGTCTCGGCATTCTCAAGTAGAAGATGGTTGAAGCACCAATCTTAGTCTTTCCAGATTAGACAAAGGAGTTCCATGTCCATGTTGATGCATCATCTGTCGCACTAGGAGTCGTTTTGGAATAGGTAGGGGAAGGAGCGATTGATCACCCAATCACATTCGCTAGTAGGAAGTTTCCTGCCGTAGAAAGAAATTACATGACAACAGAAAGAGAAGGCTTGGTGATGGTATATGCACTTCAAAAAAATTTCCATTATCTACTAGGAGGACACTTCAAGATGTTTACTGATCATTTTGCATTGAAATACCTAGTCAACAAGCTGTGTTGGGGGGGAATATCTACCAATGAATGGTACTCTTCTAAGAATTTCATTTTGAGATAATTGTGAAGTCAATTCGCAAAAAATTTGGACGTCATCATTTATCAAGGATAGAGACAGGAAAAGAACCAACCGGCATTGAATATGGATTACCCAATGCACAATTGTTTAAAATTGACATGCTTCGTGATCATTATGAACAAATCATCTAGCTCTTATCAACAGGGAAAGAGCCAGATGATTTTACAACTATCCAGAATAAATAATTGGTCGTTTGAGCTACCGATTTTCAGCTCATTGTTGGACAAGTCTACAAGATGGGACTAGATGATATTTTGCATTGGTATGTTCTACCACACGAACAAGGAAGGATATTGGCCAAAGCACATGATGGAGCTAGAGGAGGACACTATCAAGGTCATGAAACTACCAAGAATATACTCCAAGATGACCTTTGGTGGTCGACTATGCACAATGATGCTACAGATTATGCAAAAAGTTGTGACATTTGTCAACATACAGGGAAACCATCGCGATGGGATGAGATTTCGTTAGCACCTCAGGTAACATTGTATCCATTTGATAAATGGGAAGTCAATTATGTGGGACCCATCAATCCACAAGGAAAAAGGATATGTGCGCAATACATCATCACATCGACAGATTATTTAACTAGATGGGTGGAAGTAGCACCAGTGACGAATTGTATTGCTGCGACTGCAACAAGGTCCCTATTCGACAATGTCATCAATCAGTTTGGTTTTCCAAAGGTATTAACAAGAAATCAGGGGAGTCACTTCATCAATAACGCTATCAACGCAATGAAATAGGAGTTTAATATTCAACACAAGAAGAGGAGTTCCTATCATCCGCAAGTGAATGGAACAGTTGAAGCATTCAATAAGGTATTGGAGCATGTGCTCACAAAGGTATGAAACATAAGCTACGATGACTAGGATTTGAATATTCCTCTGATATTATGGGCCTATCGAACCACCTATAAAATTTTGACATGGGAGACACCATTCAAGCTGGTGTATGTCCAAGAAGTGATGATTCCAATGGAGTATATTGTCCCAGCCTCCGTATTGCAGCAGTGACATGTATGGACGATGAAGGAGCGCTTGAAGAATGTTTAACACAGTTGTTGCAGCTCAAAGAAGATAGGTTTTTTGAAGGATTTTACTAACAAGTTGAAAAGGATCACCAAAAGGTATGGCATGATCAACACATCAAAGAAAAATAATTACAACGAGGAGATATGGTTATCCTTTATGACAACAAGTTTGTGAAAGGCCTAGGTAAGTTGCAAATGCATTGGTTGGGACCATATGTAATTCATTTCATCACCAACGGAGGTGCAGTGCCATTGCAGCAATTAGATGGTGCATTGTTTCCAAAAATTGTGAATGGTAGCCGGATAAAACCCTATTAGGAGAGCCAGGTGCAGCACCAATACTAGAACGTCGTGCATAAAAAAAAAGTTAGATGTGTTACAGAGGAGGTTATTGCAATGGAAGCAGGCACAATGAAAGGGAACATGTCTAAGTCATAGAATGGAAGCAGTTTGGAGACATCCACGAAGACACAATTGGGTCAAATAGGGAAATTAATGAAGTAATTAAACCATAAGGGCGACGACACAACTTGATGAGACACACATTTATGGGGAATTAGACCGTCAGATTGGTAGAATCGACAACAGATTTGGTCGATCATTAGTAGAATTGGTTGTGATGATTCAAAATATTTCGCATAAGTGATTTCAAGTTATAAGAATCGATAGGGGAGAGTTGGGTGAACCATTATGGTTGTTAAGTTGAACAGAGTGCAGAAAGTTGGCAGAGCATAGTTGTGAGTTCGGGAGTGACAGAGTTGCAGGAATGGCACAAGTTATTTCAAGTGGTAGTGTTCACGAATTCCCACCATCCATGATGCCAATTGTAGAAGACATTCACAATCACAAATAAAAAATTACACGAATTGTTCCAAATAAGAGGGGTGCACATCACCCTAAGTCGCCATCACAGAAAAAGAGAACTGCAAGAAGTAATACCAGGGCTGAAGTCGAAGCAGGATCCCAGGTCAGTCCGTCGAAAACTAGAGGAGAGAATTCCACAACTCATAAGGGTGTCACTATCGATGACATCATCGAGTATATCCCACCCCAGAAGATGGATGTGCTACAAGTAAATCTATCCAAAAACCAGAGGTATTGGGTAAAGATTCCCATGACACCGAAAGGTGTAGACATCACAACAAACATTGTGCCCTTCTTGACGAAGATGACCTACAATGATCATGTCATATTGGAATACACAGAATTCACAGCTGAGCCATATGAGTCACAAGAAAAAGGAAAAGGAGGGTCGGTTACCCGAACACCATAGCAGTGGGCCATGGGGTTACAGTGGTCGGGGATGTTAGGCCTCATGCATATGCCACATTTTGGTCGCTTGGACGAGGTCAATGCCTGTGTGAAGCAGCTACTGAATTTCTTCCAAATATGTTATTTATGGCTTGAAACCAAAGTACCAATTACAATTGATTTGATTTCGAAGATTATTAGTTTTCTTATGAAGGGGGTCAACCTGTCGTAGTACTTTCATGAAAAGGGCAATGACAAGTGACTAGCAGCCAAATTTAAGAAGAAATATGATGTTTTCTAAGACAAGAGGTCCTACATTATTAGTGTAATAAATGAAAAATCTATTCAAGTCGTAGCTAAGATATTGGTTGTGAAAATGGTAAGAAAAAAACACTCGAACCAATGCACTTCTGGGGTCATTGCATGCGTAGAGAAGTGCACGGAGGCCTTCAAATGAACTGGTCATTCTTTTTGTTAAATAAACTAACAGAGGACACGATGTTACTCTAGGATGGTAATCGACCCTTTACTTATTCTTGGTTGCTTATTTTAATTGCGTTGGTGGGATGGACGAAACCCATGCACTATCAAGGTATGGATGTCGAAGTCACCCAAGCATCCACTGGTGCATGATACTGGAACTTGTGGCATATCAATGAGAAGGAGCACCTGATTTATTGCGCTATTCATTTTTATCTCTACTAGGATTCGCTACATAATGCAACAATGAAGTTTTTATGCATTTCTGAGGAGGAAACAATAAAATACCGACGGATCACACGATTTGCGATGGGACCGCACACCATCCACATTCAAGCACGCATGGATAGTGAGAATCAATGGCTCACTACAATGTACAATTTGATACATTAAGAGGTAGACGTTGTCATTGCTGAGTGGTTTTCCCAGTGGAAAGTCCCAGTTAGTGCCGACGACATGTCAGACACAGAGGTAGGTCCCACACCCTACACAATGGTAGAACAAGCATAAACGCAGGAAAGTGATAAGGAATCACAAGAGGAGTCTTCCAAGACTCCAATGGATTCTGAGGCTGAAATAACATTTTAGGAGGGAAGAATGAAAAGAATATATGAGCAGGGTGAAGGGAGTAGATCCCCAAAGATGGATGTCGATCAGGTGAGTCAAATCATTGCTACGATCAACACAGCGACCACCGAGAGTGAGGCACAATTGAAGGACTGATCAAATGGGTTCTTTCACCAAGTAAAGAATTTTTTGACATCCTTGAAAAATGTGGTATTAGAGAAGGTTTAGTAGGCCGGTGTGATACAAAGAGTAGTGGAAATCAGTACCAGAAAGAGGGTACGCATCGTGCAGATTACACCATGCATGCTGGATTCAGGAAGCGACGAAGTTGGTGCCACAATGCAGCAATTCGACACTATCATTTGGGATGTCAATGAATTTCCCACGCATGTGCTGGCAATATTGCTAAATACTGCAAAATAGGATCTCCCCGACTGAGAAGCCATTGTCTGTGATCACCTTGTTAAATTGCAGGAGCAGGTAGTAGCAACAAATGAACAAATCAAGCAAATGAGGGAAGTGGAAGAAGCATAGTCAAGATCGAAGGAAAAATATTTGGATGACAAAGCATGCCTAGAGAAGGATATTGCAACTGCATGTTAGGAAACCCTTGACATCACAGATGAAATGTTCGTAGAGGCAAATATTCTATGCCTTAGACAAATCATCACAGATTTGAAGTGGGAAAACGAGGAACTACAGGCACGAGTGGTTCCAAGTGCACCACCAGAACAACTCATCGAGCACAAAGTATGGATTGAGGATGCAACAACACAAGTTGAAGACTATGAGAATATGGCCAAGACATTGGCAGATGAAACTACACAATTCTGGATGAGTGTAGTTCAAGACAAGAAACTACATCATCTAGGTGCACAAATCCATGAATTAGAGGCACAACTAACAACGATGTAGGAATATATCAATATGATGCCACCAATAGTGCAAGTGAGAAAATCCGCAGAATTGAAGGCACTTCAGCAAAGAGAAAACAAAGAACGAGAGCGGCATCAGTGTCGAACAACCTAGCTGGATGAATTCCAGGGCATCGACGAGCAGTTGGTGCTGAAGGTGGCATACGCATTACAAGCTATGCATGAGGGCCAAAAATAAGTGGACAAGAAGATGATAGAGCACCCGACAATGCAGGATGAAAAATATTGTGCAAACCTTTTCACACTGATGAAGAAAGCATTTGATGAGGTCAAAAAGGAATACAACAACTTCAAGGTCTTGATCAGCGCATATACCATTTCCAATTGGCATCGCTCAAGGATGAGCCACAAGATTTTGTTGGGGCCTATTGGCAGGAATTTTGGATGCGCAAGGTGCGATAGCACCAAAAGTCAAAGAACAGTGTGCAAGGAAAAGAAATCGACAAGGGTCGATTTAGTGGCATTTTTGGTAGTTTTGGTCCGAATTAGTTAGAAAGTTAGTTAGATGTGGACCATTTTGTAAATACGCAAGCCTATATAAATAATTATGAATGTAGTAGAAAAGAATAATCTTTTTGGAATCATCATATCTTCTACGAGCTGTTTTGTTGAGGCTTGGTTTGAGGTAGTCCACCTGGAGATGTATTTTGGAACTATGTTTTGACTTGCAAAGTAATATGACACGGGATAATGATGTTGGAAATCTTGTGACTTTTGTCCATGGTCTTTTGTTTGTTGTTTTATGGTGTAAATGGTGCGATCTAAATGACTAAATGTTGCGATATACCTCTGTGATGGTTTATGTTTATGAACGATGAGATGTCCTCGCATAATAAATGAACTCATACTTGTTGATATCTTTGTGGAATGAATAAAATAGTGCAATAATTGGTCTGATGTGAATAATAATGAATGGTTTACAATGTGACTGATGATGGATAAGTTATGTTAAGGTGAAAACCCTCATCTGGATCTCTGGTTATCACTACGGCAAAGAGAGAATAGGTTTTGCAGGTCCTCCCCTTTACTACAAAAACTTGGTTCCTGTAGTCCTCCCTCAATCATATCGGGTGAGACTCCATCTGCTTCGCAGGTGTTGCTGGATAGGGTAAAACCTATTCGGGATGGTCTTTAGGGAGTCGCATTTAAGATAGGTGTCTACATAGTTTGAACCCCCGTCAACAAAGTTGTATCAACAATGACTGACATGCAGAGTCAAGATAACTGAGGAATAACCGACTCAAGCTAAATACTTCCTTCGAACAAGAGCGTGAGGAAGATGGATACACTTAGGAAACATAGAATCCATGTTCAAAATGGGATAACTCTATGACACATGAGGCATCAATAGAGGCTCCATAGGGATTCGAATCTTAACCAGTCAGTGGAGAAAATTTGAATAACGAGTAAAAATCCTTAGGTCATACTAGAAAACCGACCCATGATGAATAGACTCATAAATTGTGCTATGTTCAAAGGCAACATGACAATTGGAAATAGAAAACAATATTAGTTCTCATCCATATTTTGATGTTTTTTTTTGTCTTCTTATATTATAAATCTTGAAAAAGAATAAAATGTTCTTATAGTACAATAAAGAGGAAACAAGTGTCATGGGAAAGAAAACTAGTTCCAAGCAATGGCACATACCTATTCTTAATGCAAGGAACCACATAAAGGATAAGGACACTCGGGGAATGGTTCCTCTTAGATAAGGGGTGATCAAGTTGAAAAGGATAAAAAGTAAGCTCTGCTTGTCTAGAAATGAGACAAGCTCAGTAAATTTGGATTATAATGTTGAAGCAAAGAGCCAACATTAAACTCAATAAGGAAAGTGGACACATGCGATGCATTTACAACCTTATATAAAGCAGGAGTCCCTCAGGAAAATGGCCAACATAAAAGAGAAGGAAGAACATGAAGTATTTTTTTTGAAGGCACAACAAGGATACAAAGGACTCCAAGACCTAAGGAAGAATCTAAGCATGGGAAACAAATGGAAAAATGATATCTAACTAGGGTACCCATGATCAAGAAAGATCTACCACTTACATAAAGACACTTCTATAAGTAGCAAGGAGGTTATGTGTTGATAAGAAGCAGGTTCGTACCTATGGTTAATTGGACATAGTCATGGGACAATTCAAAAATGAAAATGGAATGTGATCCTATCATATATTCCAATTAAGAGATATACCTACTAAAGGAACAATCATACTAGGCACAACCCCTTACCACGTCAAGAAATTGTTCCACAAAAAATCTTCATACTGTAACATTAGTCCATAAAGATAAAAAAACTATATAGAAATTGATAAACAACTAGAGTGAAGCTATGAAATTATGGTAGGTAAAACCAAAATATATGCACTAATGTACAAAGTGTCAATCGAGGCTGGAGGCTCAACGTAGGTCATTGAGCACGAGGTAGGAAACCAAAGTATTTCCTCAACCTTTAAACAGTCAACCAAGATTTTGACCATCAAAACAATAAATTGTAATAGGTGATTTCCTCTTTCAAACACAAGTTGAAAGTGATATGTATAATATATTCTCTTGTGAGAGTGCACAATGAGGCTATACAAATAAGTATCAAATTCAACGATATGAGGCTCTCGATAATTTATCAAGATGGTAGGAAAAATATCTTCCATGTTCCCTTCAGCATATATATTATACTCTTACAAAGGGAGCACAAGGTGATCAACTTCCTCACCTGAGGCCAACCCGGATTCATCATGATCGGTCCTTTCAATATATTATAGGGAAAAAGGTCTATAATGTAGGTCCTCCCATGGCCTTTTAGGACAACTCATGGTATCGAACATCTCTTCATCTGGGATAAAAGTATTATTAAGACAACCATGTGAGAAAGTTGAGTGGACCACAAAAGTGGGAGGAAGCACAAGATCTCCATCCTCTATCCACTAATAGGAAAGATCAGAGTCTACAATAGTTTCATATGAATCTTTACAAATGACCTTTGTTGCAGAAAACAACATATCCATTCCAATGGATGGGTTCCCTTCAATAGATTCAAATAGAGAAGGGAGAGTCTTATTATCACTCAAATACGAAGTACAAAATAGGACCAGACTCAACGATGATAGAGCACCATCGAAATGGAATCAATAGACAAACTTGGAGTTGAAAAGTTAAATTTTCCAATAAGTGATGGATACATCTAGACACCAATGTTCTTAGTTGACGACTGAGAATTCTCAATAACCGAGACCGTTGGTCCTAATGATGCAGAGGAACTATAATTAGTGAATGATAATGGATCGATCGTCATGATTTTTCCTTCGTGAGGAAAGGATACAATGCGGGACAAAAAATATGCGGTTGCCTTCATGGAATAAATCTAGTCCCAACCTAGTAAAAGGTTGTAGTCAAGGGGTGCATCAACCACCTCGACCTCAAATAACCGAGTCTTCCCTCCTAACTTGACATGATGAGAAGGAATAATGTCATGTGATATAATGAGTTTCCATCAAACATTGTCAACATAGTTGTATATTGAGACAACTGGGGAGATTTAAGACCCTTCCAACAAGATAACAACATGATTAATGTTGAAGCGTCTTCATCAATAATTGTGTGTTTGGTGGTGTTGTTTAGACACTCCAAATGGACTTGAAAAGCCACATGGTAAGGAAATCGAGGCTGGACATCATCTGTCTGAAACTTGATCATACTTGGAATACTTAAATCATGAGCTCCCAAAGAATCCAACAAGGCATTCATTTGTAAGGAAAACGTATGAAGCACTTCTAAGGATGAAATTTCATAAGGAGTCTAGCCCAAATAATCAATGCTAGAATAGTTTTGGGTGGCTCAGGAACTAGGATTGTGCACTGAGCTCATCGTGACTCCTTTTGGTATGCATGGTATAGTCTCGGGCTTGTCAATATACAAAGGAATATCAGGAGGTGAAGGCTCTTTACCCATGTTTGGTTGAGATGGACCATAATCACTTGAATGGTTTACAACATGAACAACTGGAATCATATTGATACAACCATGACCACTTTTCATTCTTGGCAGGTTTTGACTCTCACTAGCACCACTTCCAATGGTTGAAGTCCTTAAAGTCATGTTTTGATTATGTGGAAGGGGATTAGTCAGCACAGCTGGGGTCTATGCTATTAACTTTGAGGCCTGATCAATCCTAGGGAATTAGTGAGTAATATGGTCTCCTCCACAAATATTGCATGGGAATTTGACCTTCTGTTTAGTCTTCTTGTCCCCCTCAGCATTTTCATCATTCTTATCATAATTAATGTTCTCCTTTTTATTCCCATCATTCTTATTATTCTTCCCCTTTTTCCTATTCTATCCAAGTTTTCAATTACCATTCTATTTCGATGATTTCATAGAATGTACATATTTCGATTGGGTGGAGTTGGACGAAGTCACAACTTATCCGATCGTAGACTAGTTAAGTGATAAACTTTGCATTTGATTTGTAACCTGGTCCACAACTTTCGCACTTGCATTTCCAATGATGACATCAGCATGTGGTCCAGGTTTAAACTTGGTATCATGGTTTGACCTTGGTATGCCGTATATAATATCATAAAGGATCCCAGACTATGTATAAATCCAGTCTAACTGTTGGGCTCAAAAAAGGGCATGTTCCTTGATTGCCACTATGGATGTCGAAACATCCTTCATAATGTAAGGTAGTAAGGACTTAAGGAAACATTCCAATAAGAGTTATGGTGGAATGTTGGCCTTAATCAATTGTTTTCATCTATGCCACTCTTGGATATGTATGGAAATATGGGTGGCCTTGTCTTGTCGAAAGGTCAACAAGAGTTCGGTACTAACATCGTAATGAACCAGAAATTGAAAGTGACTAAGGAAGAACAAGGATAAATCATTAAAGGTATGGTATGTGCCACCATTCATCTCTATATAACATTTCACGGCTGAGCCCGTGAGGGTGCGCTGAAATAGTATCAATCAAATAGAATCATGATACAACGAATTCAAAGAGCACCATAGATGAACATTCATAACATGATCACCAGTGTCCTTTCTATTCTTACCTTCAAAATTTGGAATATCTGAAGGAATTTTGGAGGGAATATGAGGTCATTCTTGATTGTGACATGACAGGTCATTCGTGAGTCTAGACAGATCAGGGAAGTTCAACATGGCTAAAAACGAGAGCCTAGGTTGTGACATTTGATTCCATGATCCTTGGAAATATTTGTTCTGATACAATGGGTTATAGTAAATTCCATGACCTTGACCAGTCAGATAGTAACCTCCTCCAATATGGCCCATGTAAGGATGCATGTGCATTTTCATATGGAAAATGCCTTGATAAGGGGGAAACATATAACCAAAATTACTTGTCTGGTGTACTAGATAACCCCCATACATATGGGGAGGAACGTAACCTCCATACATAAGGAATCCATATGAAAAGGGAACCATATCACCAAAGGGATTACACTCTCTCGATGACCTGCTCGAAGTAAGGGGAGGATTTTCCATGAAAAACGCATTTGAAGGGATAGGAATAGAGGACGATGGGACAAATGATGGTATATAAGTTGTATCCCCAATTTTCACATATCCTACACCACTAGAACAAGGAGTACCACTAGTGTGAGGTACTAATAAAGAGGGTGTCCCTCTTCCAACAGATGGTGTAGAAGGAGGAATGTGACCACCTCTGAATTTATACTTAGTGTAAGGGGAAGATGTTCCCATAAGTATAACACTAATGTTACCACTAGGAACAAGAGAGGATGATGGTGTGTTAGCCGAAACATTCGACATGCCAAAAGTAAACGGACTTGTGGCTATGGGAATAGTCTAATGCTTAGTACCTGAACGCCTCAAGGAAAATTTAGGCATGTGATCTAAAGACCATATGAAATCAATTGGATGTGTTCCTATGGGGAGATAAGGACTAACAACATGTAAGTTGGTGTAAATCAGAGTCCTTGGAATCCATAAGGTGGTGGTAGAAGAAGCCACATGTGCTTCCTCTTCCAATGCAGATGAAGGTGACAAAGGGAGCTCCAAAGTATCAGATAAAGTACTCATCCCTAAGATTCTAATAATTCCCCTATGGGAAATAGAACCAGTCTCATGTCTACACCTCTTGTAGAGAGGCTGAGTAGGATCAGAATTAGATAAACCTATTAACCGACAAGACCGATGAGGATCTGTAACTCGATACACACTTACTCTACAAAGAGACTCAAGTAACCACAATCCCTAAGGCCAACTAGAGAACATAGAGCAAACCCCTTAGTAAGTTAGGAAAAACTCACAAAAGCAAGGAATGAGGACAAATGAGCTCTTGAATGTAGCATATATGTCTCTCCTAAAAGAGGTCTGAGACTCGTATAAACTAAAATCGGAGATGTGAAACCATTTATAGTGGCCCTTATCTTCAAATCATAAAGCGATTGTGTCGTTCGACCCCTGCCTAGCTAGGACACTCGCATAATAACCTTTGCAATTACCCCTTGCGATACCTATGAAAAGAAACTAAGGCCACATCAATATAATGAATGCTCCGGAAGATAGTCATAGGAGGGATCTACAGTATGGGCAGGGTAACTAAGCGCAAAGCTTGAAAGCACCAAAATCACCTTAAGATCCCCCATATACGAATAATATCCTGGAAATATCTCCAGCGCTCACTGAAGATAGTGGAGGGATATCCCCACCATCAATGTGCAGTTTTCCTTGTTATTAACTCCTATGTAATAGGAGATTCCTAAGAACATCAATTATAGCAAGGATTTAGCCTCTCCCTGGTCAGACACCTAAATTGTTTATGTTTTCCGTTTTATAGTCTTGGAGAAGTTTACTCACAAAATCCCATTCCGAGACTTTAAAACCTAATATTTTTGGTGCACCCTATGAAATAAAATTGTTCCAATCAATTTTATATTAAGAATTAATTTTAATAGGTTGTGCTTACTCAAGGGATATGGTCGTGAAACTAGTGACTTTATGAAACAACAATAAAAGAAAATATGGACGCCTAAAAACAATGTCAAGTACAATCTTGTTTTCCACATAAAAATATGCCATGCCACTAAATGAAATGCACAATAATTCATTTTCCTTTCAAATTTAAATGCAATCTTTCCTAAATGAAAAACTATACTAATTTCATGCCAAGCAAACCAATGCAATTACTTACTTCCATGCACATGCAAAATGAAAATGAATATGCACCAATGTAAATATTTTTTTTTTATTTTCAAAGTTAATGAATGGAAATGCAAAAAAGAACCATTAAAATATCAGTCCCTACATCAAGTAGAAATACACAAGCCAAAAAAGGCACTGATACTTAAGGACACAGATTCACTAAAAGCAAAACAAAAAGGGATAAAATGACAATAACACCTTCCTAAAGAAAAAAAAATTAAAAAAGGAGGGTTCCAGTCACAAAAAAGGTAGTCAACAAACAACATAAGGGCCCTTGAAGAATCAACAACACTCAGAACCCACCCAACAATCTCTGAACCCAAGATACCAATCAAAATTTTACGTGTACGTGCCTATTTAGAGAACAACAACGTATGCACGTGACCTACTAAAGGACAAATCACATATATACATGACTATAAACATGGTGACCTGCATATACAAGGAATAAGGTGGTAAAAAAGAAATATAAAGTAAAAATCACTCCAAGTAACTATACACCCATATGCGACACAAAAACACAAAGAATCAGAGAGAAATTTGAGCAAAAATGCACCCAAAAATCCCAACAAAAGAGAGATCCCCAGCGGAGTCGCCAATTTTGTTACAGAGAAAATATTCCTATGGTTTAGGGTGGACCACAACAGACAGTATGAAACCATAAATGACATCCATTATCAAGTATGCTAGATAAATTAAAGAAACTAACAACTAATGGATAGAAACTGTACCTCAATTGGATGTTTAAAGAAGGCCACCATTAACTCGTGATCAAATGCTTGTCCCTACAATTTTTCCTCAACAATAAATATATATCCAAGCATGAAATATATTAAGAGTTAGTATTCAATTTAGCATAATCCATTTAAACATGTACACAGAAACCATACCCATGGATACAAATATAAACAATTTCACATGAAATTTGGACAAGAAATGGATATTTCTATTAATATAAAAACATAGATACATTGTGACAACCTCTATTGGCACCTCGTAAGAGCCAAGAATCTGAGTGCCTCCACATAGGCCTCCACCACTTCAATCCTCCATACAAGGAAATATCACAAAGGAAATGGCGACCTTGGTAGATGAACACAAATGGTTCTATCAACAAGGACAAAGGGATGCCGACTCAAGTATATGACAATGGGGAAAAGTTTTGCTATAGTATCCTTAGTCTCAAAGTTTATCCTCCTCCAATGCTTCACAATGGCTCAATATATATCTGTAAAATGGGAAATGGAGGGTCAAATCAAAGCGTTTCTCAGCATATGGGAGGCCAAGGATCAAGATATTCATTACTTGATGAGGAAAACTCCAAAATATTGTTTTTTTAGCACAAAAACTAATGTATAGGGGTTGTAATGGTCCAATATGTGTATACGTGATCTATATAACTGATTACCCGCTATATCTTAAAAATGTATTTTTAAGGGTTAAATTGAAGCATCAGGGCTATATTGATTAAAGGGGGTATAGTGAGTCTGCATAGGGACAAGGGAAGGCCATCAAGGCAGGATGCATAAGGTGTGGAAAATAACGCTATAACACAACATTATACTTTATACTTCCCACTATATGATAGACTACAATATATTTTCTTACAAAAGAAGTTCAAATGACACCACCTAATGAGTGTGATGAAGAGACATGATTGATAGAAAACTATATGGTCAAGTATAAATATCAAAGCTACTAGATAAAAAAGGTCAAACAAGAAAGTGGTGATATAGAGACATTGATTGGATTTATTAGTAGTCAAGGGACAACACCAATCAGGAATCTAAGCAGTCACAAGCTAGTAAACCACCAACACAACCACTAACCCCTTATTCGATGTTAGTTTCAACAAACATGTCACATAAAATATTGTTCATGGACCTTTCTATGAGGGTGATAAGGCCTGAAAAGGAATTTATTTATATGTGAAAAGGATTCAAATTCCATTGATGTGATAGATGAAACCAACCAAATAACACAATTTGTAGGGGAATGAAAAAATAGAGTGTAACATGGTTTGTGAGATTCACCAACAGTAAAATAAAGACCAAGGTCGAAATCGAGAGGATTTTTTTGAAATTTTTGAAAATCCAAGGCATAAAGCACTTGGATGCAAATATATTGAAAGATATTAAGAAATTACCAAAATAATCCTTTAGGGATTTTATGAAAATGGTTTAAATACATATTGAGATAGATCCCCATTACAATTAATAATGATATGCTCATGGAATAGTTCATTGTTGTTCTACTCCAAAGAATATCACTACTAAGATGAAACGAAATAAAATCATGTGAAGAGGTCTTGCAAAAATCACAACAAGTGGATGTACGTGACAATGGAGTAACTAAATCATCTCATAAAATACTAGAAAAAATAGAAATAATGAAAATTTTAATTCATGACCTCTCTTTTAGAGACCATACCTATGGTGTACAATTTGCATGAGTGATGGTCACATGAAAGATAATTGAAAATATAATGAGTTGAATTAGTAGATATGTTTGAGTGGTATACATGGAGTATGTTTGTGTTATCTATGAATATATGTTGAATCATTTTCACTATATTTTTTCATTTTTGGTTCACCTATCCTTAATAGGGCTTGCTATGTCCACAAGAAAAGTCATTGGAGGCCTATCTAAAGTGGCCTCACCCCATCCACTCTGATTAAAGATCTAATCCGATATGAGTCCTTTATATAGCAATGTATAGTGACCCAAGGATTTGACCCTGAGGCTTTTTCCTCACAACTTACAACACTCGACCACTTGATCTAGCCCACCGAGATGATTCCATTCCCACTATATAAAGACTACGATAAATTTTATTACAAAATAAATTCAAATGCCACAAACTAATGAGTGTGATGAAGAAACATGATCGAGAGAAAACTATATGAACAAGTATAAATATCAAAGGTCCACCGAAAAAGTGGTGATATATATATATATACTGATTTGGGTTATTAATAGTCAAGAGACAACACCAATCAGGAATATAAAGTATCCAAGAACTAATAAACCACCACCACAACCACTACCCTCTTAGTCGAATGTGTTAGTTTCAACAAACATGTCAAATAAAAATATTGTTCATGTACCTTTATATGAGGGTGATAATACCTAAAATAGAATTTATTTATACGTGAAAAGGATTTAAATGCCATTGATGTGATATATGAAACCAACCAACTGGCACAATTTGCAGGGGAATAAAAAAGAGTGTAACATGATTTATGAACTTCACCGACAATAAAAAAAAAATACCAAGGTATAAATCGAGAGGAACTTTTTGACATTATTCAAAACCCAAGGCGTCAAGCATGTAGCAGAAAAATACCCGATATAAAAAACAAATATATTTTTAAATAAAAATGTTTGATGATATGAAAATTACAATAGATCTTTTGATTATATAATTCTTATAGAGAATGCTAAGTGATTGTTCATAAAGTCACAATTATTCTTAGTAATTTGTTATATATTTTTACATTTTAATTGTTATTTTTTCTTATTATTTAATGTATATAACATTTTTCTTTTTTTTTAAGATTATTTGTTCTCAAATCAAGGAAATGATGGATATTGTTGAAGGAACTTCTCTATCTCCCATGAAGCATCTTCTTCTGGAAAATTATTCCACTTAATAAGGTATTATTTGATTATTCAAGAACATAGTCTTGTTTCTCTGATATCGATGACAAATTTTGGTTCTAAAACAAGTTTCCCTTCTTCTTCCAAGGTAGGAAGTGTCGTCTAAGAAGATTGATGTTGACCCAACAATGTTTGAAGATTTGCAACATGAAAAATGTTGTGAATTCGACTCTTATCTGGTAACTTCAATTCATATTCTACGAGGCTAATCTTTCATATAATTTGATAAGGTCCATAAAACTTGGGAGCTAGTTTAGTTTTCCCTTGTTGCTTAAGTAACAATTTCTTGTATGGTTTAAGTCTCACAAATACCCAATATGATACTTCAAACTCTCATTTTGTTATATGTTGATCTACTTACTACTTCATAAGATTTTATTCCATAGTTAAATTATCCTTGAGTACTTGCATTAATCTTTGTTTTTCTTCAAGTTGACTTTTTACTGCAGGTACTTTTACATCACCTTGAACAATTTTTGTCCATCTGGGAGGCGCATACCCATACAATGCTTGAAAAGGTGTCATCTTGGATGATGTATGATAGGTGTAGTTATACCATAAAATCATGTAAGATGTAACCATTGTAGCCATGTGTTCTATTTGTTAGTGACGAAACTACGAAGATAAGATTCCAAACATTTGTTAAAAAAATATGTTTGTCCATATGTTTGGGGATGATAGGCTGAGCTCATGTTAAGAGTGATCCCAATTTGTTTACAGAACTTCTTCCAAAGATTGCTTGTGAATTTGGCATCTCTGTCACTCGCGACGATTTTTGGAAATCCATGTAATTTGTAAATATTTATATAGAATACTTCAATGGTTTTTTAAGCGGAGTTATTTTTATTAATACGCATAAAATGTTCATATTTTGTTAATCGGTCCATTACCACGAAGATGTTTTCCTTGCCTTTGGATTAGGGTAACCCTTCAATAAAATCCATGGAGATTTCCTCCAACTTCTGGTTTGGAATGTGAAGCGGATGGAGTAGCCTTAGAGTCACAAAGTTTTCTCTTTTTTTATTTCACGGGTGTCACACTCGGTTACATACTTTTGAATGTATTTATACATCCCCTTCCAGTAGAAGGATTTCCTCGAATTGTAGTAAGTTTTGAAAAAAACTACATGTCACACGGTTGGGGAATCATGAGATTCTATCAACACCTTCGTATTAAACCTGGATATTGGGATTAATTAGATTCTTCCTATATACCAAAGTATGTCATTATTGCATTCTATTTTTATACCTTAATTAGGGTCATTGATTAAGGCACAAGTGTCTGGGTCCTTAGCATATTCACCTTGAATTTCATCCAACCAGTTTGGAACTACAATTAATATTGTATAATCCTTGACTTCTTCATCTTTTATGGAAATGTGATAATTGCTTCACAGTGATATCTAGGAGCTAGATCAATATTCACAATCAAAGTATTTGACAAAATATGAAAGAGAACAACAAAATAGACTGAATAGCACATGTGAATGGTGCTAATAACTAATCATTATATTAAAATACATATTTTAGATGTGTATAGTACATATTTATAATACATTGGGGAAAATTCGTGAGCCCTTGGAGGCCATGTGAATGCATACAAGTGTCAGGCTAGGATTTGACCCCTAAACCCCCTTAGGTTGACCAATAGGCTCCCAAACCTAACCAAACAATCATGAATCTATGTGTGAACATGCATGAACATGTAAGGAGCATGCATGGGTCATAAATGAGGGAAGGTTAAGCATGGGAGAGTTCATGGGTGAGTGGGAGAGTCTCTAGGAGCCAAAAATGCCTAAGAAGACCACAAAACAGCCACATTCACACACTAGCGCCCCTAGTCAAAGATGGAAGTGGTTTTCATTTAATAAAGTATTCCTGGATAACAGAATGATCAAAGTGGATCACCTCAACTATCAATTAATGAGCCAAAAATCACTTATTAGACCAATATTGACTAGTATAGCCTAAGTTAGACCATACGACATAAGCACAAGGAAAATGAAAATGTCTCCTAGGTAGATGACCATGGTAATAAGGTATATTGATGCTCTAACACCCCCCATTAATCCTAACTTAGTACAACTTATACAAAATTATTTATTAAGTCCTTGGCAAGTAAGGCACATGTCACCTTTTACAACATAATTTTATTAGTCCATGTAACTGAGGTAATGAGGAAAATATCATGTGACAAAACCTCCCCTCAAAAATGGACATGAAAAAGATTATCAATAAGGTATCCAAAAGGTCCTCTTATTCACTTGAATGACATGAAATAACAACTTCTTGGTGATGGAATTGGTGAAGATGTTGTGGATTCCAAGATCATGCATCAATGCATCAAAGTGTTGTAGACAAAGATCATGTGGAGAGGCCCTTTGATGGTCATCATTTGATAATGGAGGAGAATCATAAGAATGTATTTTTCTGCAGGAATACTCTGATATATAATAATAATCAATCATGGAAAATATACCTATGCAAACTCTTTACCAAATAACATCAAAAGATTCAACGAAATCTACCTCATGTGTAGCTTCCATATCATGAATAAAACCATGAATCTTCTTCCCAATTTGATGAAGCACCTTCATAAATATGTAAAAAATATCATTAGGCTCTGAAATATCAGAATATATATCATATACAGAAAAAAAATATCATAGGTATGGTGTCTCCATGATCGAATGGGTCCATAGAGAGAGAAGAGTGAGAAACTGGATCACATTTGCAATTGAACAAACCTGGAGGGTATGGAGACTTGAGATTTGAACCATGGGTGGTAAAAGAAAGTCCATACATATGGAACAAAATTCCAATTAAGGCCAATTATATGGATTTCCAACCAATGAAATACATATAAGACATAAAAGCAACATATACAAGTGACATAGCATTGGAAACTAGGCAATTTTGAGATTTTCCAACTAGTGAACTTGAGGGTTACCGGGTATTTTTGTCATGAAATAGTTGGGGAAATGAGTCTATGAATGGAATAGTATGTATATCATCTTGTATATCACCTACAGAATCAGAATGATAATATCTGATTGGATTGGGAAAGAGATTTCAGAAGACATATCATAAACTAGCAAAAAATGACTAGTTTTGGGAGGAAGCTTTGGTGAATTGATTGGAGTTTCTTGCAAGGAGGGATGGAGGATTCATATTCTGGTATATCAGAAGGTAAATCAGAAACAGAGATATCAAAAATGGGTTTTACCGATGCACTCAATGCATGCTCAGTATTACCACTACCTTGCTTGTGCTCCCATCCTCTTGCAAATTCTGGAAGATCAATATGGTTCTCCTCAAGAAGTTTTGTCATGATGTCCATATTCTTTCTGAAGAAAGATATTTCAAGATGTGAACCTTTGAATAACCACATGTTGGTTTTTCTTTGTTGTTTCTCCTCCTAGATCTCAAAATCCCATCAGTAGAACTAGAGCTTTCTGAAACTTGACTGCTTCTTCTCTTTCTCTTTGCTTCAAATATTTCTTCTTGCCTTTGGCTTGATTTAATACACCAGAAGAAAGGGATTTTTCTTTGGTGAGTTTGATGGTACCCATCTGTATGAGATTTTATTTCTCCAAATTCAAAGGCTCCATGAAGTATGCTAGCGCAGGAATCCTCAAATTTCTAGTTGTAAGCTTGCTTGAGTGGAATGTCAAAACAAACACAGAATACTCAAGCCCTAGCTTATAAAGGATGGACAAGATAATTTGTTCATATTTCTTCTCTATGCCACATTATTTTAGATGAAGTACCAGCACTTTTAACTTGGTAAATAAGTCTTGTATGGTCTCATAGTGAGTTGGGCTTAAGGAGATTATCTCATTCTCAAGTTGATGGCCTCTCATCTCATCAGTCTTCCAAAATAGTGACTTAAGCTTGAACCATGTTGGGAAAAATATTGTCTTGAATAATTTACCTAATATTTAATTATCGACCGGGGTTAGTAGGCTTAGAGTTGCTACAAAATATATGCGAAGGTAGAGAGTATCGTGGTAATACTTTAGTAAGATCAAGATTGAAATATCTTGAGTTGAACTCCTAAAGATATAATATAGTTAAATTAATAAAAACAGAGGTATAGGTAAAGTGGCATCAAATTATTTATAAATGTCCGAATATAGACAGTGTTATGACAATGAACTATTCCATTTATAGATATTGATTTTAATTAAGTGAATGACTGCATCAAGAAGGATTTACAACAACTAAATATACTACTTTTGAAAAACTATACATACACTAACTAATGTACATAAATCAAAATAAATCATCTTAATTTCACTCTCCTTGATTATTCTGAGGGTAAGCATTTACTGTAATGGGAACTGGAACAGGAGAGGTATCAAAATGGATCTCAAAATAAGTATAAAAGCTAAATGGGATTAAGTCTAGTTTGATCTCCACAAAAATGTGTAAATTGAGAAATGTCCAGTTATAAGAAATAGTAAACATGATTATTTATACACAAATAACTCCTATTTACAAAATACTATAAGAAGGTAGACATGATTTATGAACAAACAAAAATATTAAAAGATGATCTAAATTCTATATTATAGATCCCTTTAACAATTACATGATTAAAAGAACAAATTGTATTAATATAAGCAATGTGTAAACCTCTTAATTTATTAATGCATGTAACCTAGACATCATATACAAAGGAACAACTTAAATCACAGGTTCAATTACAAATCAATACAAGGAGTTAAACTACATGACATAATTCTTAGGAATAGGGTAAAAAGAAATAAGAAAGAAAAATTAATCTTTAACAAGCAGTCTAAACAATCTTATCTAAAGGTCTTAAGAGAAAATACATTCATTATCTAACCATTACTATCAAGACAAAATCAGAAAACTAAGAAAATGGGCTTAAAACAAAGTAAAGACACACAGGACTGAATGAGCGACTGGATAGCAGGTGGAAACAAAGGTCTATATAAAGGGTGGGACAGGTTGTCTGAATGACAGTCTGTTTGAAGAAAATGCTAAAAATTCAAGAAAACAATGAATCTAAATGACTTATTGAAGGCAGTTGTCTTATGCATATGCTAATGAAATGTAAAAGCAAGAAGTAAATCTACTTAATGACTAGATTCCATAACAATATAACATTAGAGGAAATTTCAACTCAAGATGGGCCTACTATAGAAAATAATAAAATAATAAAATAATATTTATTAATTTTGAATGAAGAAAAAAACTACTTTTTTTGTTCGTATTTTTGACATATCTCCCTGTGTTTTTACTCAAATTTTGATCCATAGAGCTCATTGGATGTGGAATTTAATTATGCATCCAACGAGTACCATCGGCATACTTTTGATGGACCCCGCTACCCCAAAAACAAGAAATACCTAAAAAATGTGATGATGACATCATCATCACATTTTTCCAGGTATTTCTTGTTTTTTGGGTAGACGGGTCTGTTAAAAGTATGCCAAGTGGGTACGCGTTGGATACAAAATTAAATTATGCTTCCAACGAGCTCTCCCGATCGAAATTTGAGTAAAAACACAGGGAGATATGTCGAAAATACGAACAAAAAAGTAGTTTTTTTTATGATACCTATCCCCAGATTTATATTAAAAAAAGAGCTATACAGTATTTCAAATTTAAAGCAATTTCATTAGCTAACACATGATGACATGGAATTTGAATGAGAGTTAAAAGGCCCAATTTGAGTTGAAATTTCCTCTAATGCCTAAGCTAATTTCATAATTCAAAACTTCATTTAACAGGCTAAAATACTCTTAAGCAAATTCATGACAAAAACTGAAATAAATAGAACTAAATTTACTATAATTTAATCAAAGGGATTTAATCTAGAAATCAAGCAATGAACTATAAAGACTTTGCAGAAGAATTTGAAAACTATTCTAGGCCCAACCAGTTGCTAACTGATAAAATAAACCTACATAATCAGCATAATATTAAATTGAAATCTATGCTACAAAAAACATAAATGATTACAGAAACGAAACTACACAAACAACTTATAAGCAGAAGTATACTAATTGCAGAGAAAAGAAATAACAAAACCTACACAAAGATATAAAAACTCTATTGTCATGGGGCCCTCCCAACGAGCAGAGTAATGCCTTGTCAATGAGATGCGGTCATACACAGTGCAATAGGACTTTCATTAACTCAAAAGGGTAGCATTACAAAGTTTTTAGACTTAAATGATCACATATAAAAAATAAGACTCATTTCTAAATCACATAACAATGCCTATATATACATTGTTTGATGGAGGGCGATCAAGTCGACCCTTTAGTGGTCGACTGTTCTTCACGATAAGGCAGTCATTTTAGCAAATAAGTGCATTAACAACTAACAGATGACAATTCCTTCTCCTTCACAGATCGGGTTCCTTCTGGCATGCGATGTGGCATATGACTTCAGTCTCAATCGGAGCTGGTTTCAAGGTGTCACGTAGAGACATTAGATGGGCACTTCTTCTAGAAGAAGGCTGATGCTGAGATGCTAACGCATGGTTATGGTATTTCCTAACTGTTTCATGCCTTTAACGCACAGAAATATAGTACCAACGAGGCACGGTCTGTTTAGTGATCTGGACGACAAGCTGGATATGCTCTCCATATATCTAGCTCAACGCGTGTCTGTTTGTTATCCTGTCTAAAAGACCATATAACCTGCAAACGATTATAGACATGAATTAATACATCAAATGTGCTTCATATTATGTCAATTTTAACCATTAAACTGTCAAATGATAATAATAAATAGAATTGACATAAACCTTAAATTCATTCATACATGAGGCTTGAATAGTGAGCTGCATGGTGCAAAAGACTCCAAAAGGTAACAAAACATGCGTTAATATGTAAAGTATTTAACCCAAAAATGGTGACAAAATGGGGGCCAACAAGCCAAATTTCATTAGGTGTGCCAATAATGTCTATATGAAACAGGATATCCCTCTAAATACTGAGGCAAATCTTTCCAAAAGCTTCATCAAGTTGATAGAAGTACATAGCTTTCTCTACTGCAGAATTGGGTTCGACTTCAGTACCCATGGTGACTCTATATAGGCCTTTCAACCTTATATGGATCACCATTTCAGCCTTCCATTCAAAATATTTTAATGGTGTAAGCAATAGCTGATTCTGATCCATCCTTCTTGCGCAACCTATGACAAAAACGTTGTAGAACCTGCAATGCAAACACTCAAATTTTCAAGAAATATTCCCTAAAAAATAACTCAAACCTATCTATATTTGTTTGTAGCTCCAAATAGCTCTGATACCATGTGTGAATCGCTTCACAGTGAGATCTAGGAGCTAGAGCAATATTCACAATCAAAATATTTGACAAAATATGCAAGAGAACAACAAAAGAGACTAAAATAACACAAGTGAATGGTGATAATAGTTGATCATTATACTACAGTACATCTTGTATATGTGTATAGTACATATTTATAATACACTGGGGAAAACTCACGATCCCTTGGAGGCCATGTGAATGCATACAAGTGTCAGGCTAGGATTTGACTCCTAAACCCCCCTAGGTTCACTAATAGGCTCCCAAACCTAACCAAACAATCATGAATCCATGTGTGAACATGTAAGAACATGTAAGGAGAATTCCTGGGTCATAAATGAGGGAATTCTAAGCATGGGAGAGCACATGGGTGAGTGGGAGAGTCTCTAGGAGCCAATAAAGTCCTAAGAAGACCACAAAACAATCACATTCACACACTAGCGCCCCTAGTCAAATATGGAAGTGGTTTGAAATTAATGCAGGATCCTATGGAGAACCTCCTGCAATAAACAATGAGAATGCAAAAATATTGGAGCATAAAAGATATTTTATTGATCGCGGGCCACTTCGAGGGGGAAACCTCATTTGAGAAAGCTCAATACAAAATAACTCTTCGTTGCTTTCAATAGCCTCAACACATACTTATATACTAATTCTAATATAAACAACTATTACTCCACATGAATGTGGGATAATGAAACCTATTAACTAGATGACTTAACAACTATTACTTACTCCCCATGAATGTGGGATAATACATCATACTAATTGGACGGCTTACAAAGCATATGCATCCGACAAAATAGACCAACAAAATAAAGAGGGGGGTTGACACAGGTTCTTAACATCCCCTCCCTCTTAGAAAAAGCTTTGTACTCAAAGCTTTAGATGTGGAAACAACTGCTGAATCTGAAGGAGGGGTTCCCATGTGGCATCCTCTGGTTACATGCTGGGCCACTGAATTGAAGACCTTTGTGATGGACCGAGAGAGAAGCTGACAAGTGCACTTATTGAGGATTGCCTCCAACTTCGAAATGATGGATCCTTCAGTAACCCATTCTAGTAAAACAATTTGTGTGTTGATGTTGGCGCCTATCACTTACTAAATGTGAGAAGGAGGAAGTGCCAATTTATAAGCAACATACCCAATCTTTTGAAGAACTAGATATGGGCCAGAGATCTTTGGAGTGAGTGTTTGATGCCCTTTGTCTTTCACGGAGGAGTGCTTGTAATGTTGCAGACAAAGAAAAACCATATCACCAACTTGAAAAGTGTGCTTAGAACGGTGTTGATCAGCCTGTTGTTTCATGTGGGCTCTTGTCAGGTGAAGATTGTCCTGCAAGAGGTGAAGAATCTGATGTCGGTTTCGAAGAACCATGTCAGTTTCCTGAACTAGTGAACTGCTGGGGGTGGATGGGAGGAGTATTGGAGGTGCATGAACATAGACTGCTTCATATGGAGTCATTTTAGATGCAGTATGGCAGGAATTATTGTACCACCATTCAGCAAGAGGGAGCCACTATTCCCACTGATGTTGTTCTTCAGAGATGAAACAATGAAAATAAGTTTCCCAATATTTGTTGATGACTGTAGTCGGACCCTCTATTGGTGGGTGATAAACTGAACTCATATGCAGTTTGGTGTCAAGGAGGAGAAAATGACTTGTGAAAGTTATGTTGCGGTCTAAGACAATGGAATAAGGGATTCCATAAAGAAGGAATATCTGGGCCATGACAATTTGTGTGATTGAAGAGGTGATATATGGATGGAGTGTAGTTTCACCCTTGTGGTGCTGACAAGGAACACATTCGGCAACCATATGTTGAATTTCATGTTGCACCCCCTTCCAAAAGAAGTTACGGCGTGCCAACTCATATGTTTTGATGAACCCAGAGTGTGTTGCCGATGGAGAAGCATGGATTTCATAAAAGACCGCATGTTTAAGGTCTGTGCTCTGGGGAAGCACCAGACGACCCTTGTATCTCAGAGAAAATCCATCCCAAGAAGAATATTGTACCATAGAAGGGTTAGTGGCCAACTGTTGGATGACTTCAGATAATGAGGATTCATTGACATAGCCTTACTGAAGAGAGTGTAATCAAGTTGGAAGAGGCATAGAAATAACTGAAAGAGAAACATGGGCATCAAATGTGTGGAAAAGAGCATCCACCGCAAGATTGTCTTGAGCCTTCTTATAGTCATAATCCCTGAGTTTGAGAACCCATTGCTATTGTGTTGGGGATGAGACCCATTGTTCCAGGAAATATTTCAAACTCTGATGATCAATCTTGATGCCGAAAGGATTCTCTAAGAGGGATGGCCACCACTTCTGTCCTATGTGCAAAATAGTCATAATTTCCTTCTCATATGTAGAGGTGGATAAATTATTTCCAGAAGTGCATTTGTCAATGAAGGAAATGGGATTTTCATCTTGAAAGAGGACAACCCCAATTCCATTGTTGTAAGAATCACACTCAAGAGTGAAGAGCTTGGAAAAATAAGGCATCTGAAAGGTGCATCGGAATGAAAGATCCAAGGGAGCAGTTGAGACTACCGAAGGTTGCATCTGAATGAAATGGAGCTGAGAGATGACACCATGTGAACTTTTCTTAAGAATATTTTCCATGCGATACGAATTAATGAGGCCGAGAGACCCTGGTTGTAAGCTCCGCAATGTGTGTTTGGTACCATTGATTGAAAACTGCATCCAAAGTTCAGCAAAATCCCATAAAATGGGTCCAAGTGTGCATAACCATTGAGTGTTGATGTATTTGTAACTTTGGAATGTATTCATCTATGTCTCTTATGTATTGTAACCCGATGTTTATTTTGGGATGTATCTATAATGTAATTGAGTCATGTTGTCATGCCCCGATGTTTCGATCGGGAGAATCAATAATGTAAAAAATTCATGTCAAGTCATAGTGGGTAACCCTCTGATTGTCTAAGGGTTGAATTCCTCGTAGTTTTAGGGCACTAGGGTTATTAGACTCTCCTAGTAGAGGTCGGCCCTAGTAGGGTTTTAGTCATGTCAAGATTAGTATAAATAGAGAACTGGAGTCTCTATTTATCACACAACTCATCCACACTCAAGTGTAGCGCAGAGTTGAGGAAGGAGAAGACACTACGACTAGATAAGAAGAAGATTGTTGTTGTCAGGAGATCACTTACTGTTTTGGGATTTTACTGTTTTGGTGTTGATTCTATCTCTAAGGAAGTTGCGGGGTTTTCTCCTTTATGGTTTCCCTCAGGAAAAACATTGTGTTCATTGTCTCTTGTGTTTGATTGTTGTACTTGTTGTTCTCTCAGTTAAAGATCCTAATAATGATAGCTTAAAGTTGAAAAACTAACATGGTGTCAGAGCTAACCTAAGAAGAAGACACTATGCAGCTGCGGGAACTAGGGTTTCCTAGTTTGTGGATCTTCCTCCATATATTTTCAGCAAAAGTAAGGTGGAATAACTCTCATCCTTAGGGTGCATCTTTATATCGAAGTAGAATCCAATTCTGAGGTTTTTCAATTTTGGACCCGACACTACTGCCGAAAATTAGGGCTTTTCACAGAAGAGGAATTTTTCAGTGAGCCCAGGCCTGGATTGATCTCCTCCCCAAAATCAAAGTTAGGGACAAATTTCAAGGCATTTGGGTGGATAGATCTCCATAAAAGAAAAACCCTAATCTGCTCCTGAACCAGCTCTGCAGGATTTCAGCTCAAGTTTCAGATCCGACATCTTGAACCTGGTAAGATCTAAAATCTTTTGTATTTCCATTTGAGGTTCTCTGTTAATATGTCTCATCATACCAAGCTTGATGAAAAGCTTGAGGGAGCTGATAACTTCTAAGCCTGGAAGTATAGGATCTCCTTGGTCTTGGAAGAAAATGAGTTAGACTCCTACATCCATGAGGAGGTTCTAGTTCCAGAGGGAGATGAGGCTAAGGCCTTACATAAGAAAAATATGGTTATGGAAAAAAGGATCTGTTGAGGCCTAGAAAATCGTAGGCGACAACAGTGAAAGATTCTCCCCAATCAACGTTCCCAACTAGCTCGTTGATTGTTTGGTATAGGGAATCCGTCCGGTTTGCGGTCCGGCTACCGTAGGTCAAGGTAACAAAACAAAGGGTTTACCGGTTGTGGCCCGGCCCACCGAGTTTTTTGTATTTTGGCTTTAAGAAATGAAATGCAAGTGCCTAACTAAATGCAGGGTGGTCAAGGTGCAGGGAGCGGTCACAATGTGATGCGCAGGTTCTTACCTCTCGTCTTATGCTCACCAGCAACCAAATCAGATACAATAAGAAAGAAACTAACTATCTAATCTATCCCTAGGGAACAAGGTTATCATTTTGGGTGAGCAATACATTTTTTGCACATGCATTATGAAGAATCACAGATAGCTGGTACTTCTTTCAAGAAACATGAACACTTACACATATTTAAATAACCAGATAGATGATCATTTTATAACAACATTTATTACTCATAGTGAAAAATATCTCAGCAACTACTGAAGAAAATTTAACAAGAACATCGGTTCAGAACATTAAATACTCTTACAGTAAATGAGAAAACAGTTGAAAACTAAATAGTTTCTCTTCAACATTATTCATTGAGCTGCATTGATACATTCCACTTTTCACTCTCTCCAACAGGCAAAATTGCAGTTTCCTTTGCAAAACGAAGTA
>LPNX010479276.1:1496575-1564629 GCA_001517045.1 Pseudotsuga menziesii
AGGCACTTTGCACATTTCAAACAGCGAGACGTTTTCCTTTATCTTCTTTAAATCTTCAACAATGTCATATTCAATTTGTTGTTTAATGGACTGAGATTTATCAGCATTCACCTTTTCTTTGTTTAGTTTAGGCAGCATTCTGTTCTGCTTAGGATCTTGGCCGGTAATAGTGAATTCCGGAGTCTTATCAGCCACGGATTTATCTTGAAATTTCTTCTTGATATTTCTTTGCAGCCTTCTGATCTTTGGGAGTAAAATACTGTCATTGCTAACCGTCCCTTGACTTCTAGTTGTCACATTAGCCTCCCTGATATCTTTGTGTTTTTTAGTTATATCTTCTTCTGCATCGAGTAAGGAGACAGAACTCCATAATGCCATAGTCTCTTCTTCCTATTCTTTTGTAGAAGTAGAAGCAGCACTTTCTTTCCTTTCATCATCATCTTCTTCCATTAATCTCGAATCCAACATCTGATTCATAACTAACGTCATTGAATTTATCCATTGTGGATAGTTCCTTTCAGAATGAGGTTGTTGATGAAAGGTACAGAAATTTTCAATTCCTATATCCGTCAGATTCATGGATGCGGTTTTTTGAGGAGGAGGTTGTGGCTGATTATTTTCCTCCCTCTTCTTATAATATGGCCTATAGAATTTTTGGGCTTCCTTTTCCTTCTCCAAGTCTATGATCTTATTAGATAGATTTTGCATCATTTTGGCCATATTCTCCAGGTCTTGCGACTTTTCTTCCTTAGGCTTAGCGAACAATAAGGTCTTCCTTCCTGCGCCTCTTTCTCCTGATTGTTCTGGATAGTCCTCAATACTTTCTCTTTCCGCTTCCACCACCTCTGCTTCTTCATAGGTCTCTGTCAAAGTAGGCTTGGCCCTACCCTTTGCAAACATGGCCAAATCAGGACCCAAAGCTGAAGTATAGTATTCAATAAGTACTTTGTCTGAAGGCTTATCTGTTTCAGAAATTTTTTTTAGATATGCTGCAAACCTTTGTGTAAAGCTGTGCACTTTTTCTTTTTTTCTTTCTTCAATGCAAACAGTCCTTTCATGAGGGCAGCGTGAGTCTTTTGGACTGCATACTTACTTCTGAACATTCTCTCGAAGGTATCCCAATTTGGGATAGAGTTAGCGGGCAATCCAAAATACCATGAGGCCGTAGCTGCTTTGAGGGTATGAGGGAATAATATACAAACCACATCTTCATGTTCTCCCGCCCTTAATCCTTCTATAGCCAGATAGAAACTCTACAAATGATCATCTACTAATATCTTCTCATTGGGGTCAAATTTAGGCAACAACTTTTCGAAGGCTTGAGGTAGGTCATGCAAAGGCGGGGTCAGATGTAGAGGTGATCTGGCTCTCCATGCAAGTGGTGGTGGATTTGGTGGGTTGGGAGGAGGTAGGTTGGCGTTAACGCCTGCCATGAGTAAAGGTGGTGAGTGTGGAGGTGAACCAGCAGGGGTGTGAATAGAAGAGCTGTAAGGGGAATCTGGGCCCACCTGGTTCAAAGGTAATTCAACCTCCTGCAGAGCTGTCTCTACAAGTTCTTCCCAGTCTCCAACTAGCATTGAGTCTTCTACTATGGGACGGTCTTTCTTTTTGTAATCTCTTCTAGGCAGTTCAGGAATAATTGGCAATCCTCCAATCTTCTTCACATAAGCACGGGTATGTCTTCTTAGGTCATTAACAATTTCGTTGCGAACAGGATATAGATATTCTATGTTTTCTTCAGGGATTGAATTATGAAACCCACTTCTTTCAGAACTGTCACCGGTGGAAAAATATCGGGAAAACAAGTTTCTGCGGCCAGCCATGCACTAGCGGCCCTCCTTCTAGCGCCAAAAACTGTTGAGGCCTGGAAAATCGCAGGCGACAATAGTGAAAGATTCTCCCCAATCAACGTTCCCAACTAGCCCGTTGATTGTTTGGTATAGGGAATCCGTCCGGTTTGCAGTCCAGCTACCGTAGGTCAAGGTAACAAAACAAAGGGTTTACCGGTTGTGGCCCGGCCCACCGATTTTTTTGTATTTTGACTTTAAGAAATGAAATGCAAGTGCCTAACTAAATGCAGGGTGGTCAAGGTGCAAGGAGTAGTCACAATGTGATGTGCAGGTTCTTACCTCTTGTCTTATGCTCACCAGCAACCAAATCAGATACAATAAGAAAGAAACTAACTATCTAATCTATCCCTAGGGAACAAGGTTATCATTTTGGGTGAGCAATACATTTTTTGCACATGCATTATGAAGAATCACAGATAGCTAGTACTTCTTTCAAGAAACATGAACACTTACAGATATTTAAATAACCAGACAGCTGATCATTTTATAACAACATTTATTACTCACAGTGAAAAATATCTCAGCAACTACTGAAGAACATTTAACAAGAACATAGGTTCAGAACATTAAATACTCTTACAGTAAATGAGAAAACAGCTGAAAACGAAATAGTTTCTCTTCAAGATTATTCATTGAGCTGCCTTGATACATTCCACTTTTCACTCTCTCCAACAGGCAAAATTGCAGTTTCCTTTGCAAAACGAAGTAGTTCCTCTTACAAGCAAACGTTTACAAAATTTTCCAAGGAAAAATCCCTTTCTTAGTTCCACTTTTCAATATTTAAACTACCCTTACAGAGTGCTTCGTTTTCCCCCCAGACGCATTAACTTTCTATTTTTTAAACGCTTCGTATTCTGATCTTTTGTCTGTGTGCAATCATGAACCACCAAGGTAACTGATCCGTTTCTGGGATCTGCGCGTTTATTGTTCCGGGCTTTTGTTTTCTACTGCCATAGTTCTCCACGAGGATTCTCCTAGCTTCAGTTATACTTCTGCCAGATGGTCCATCTTTCTTCACACCAATGTAGATTGACCAGTCTCCTCGAAACTGTCTGCAATCAATTCACAAACAACATCTCAACAGCAAAGACATTATCAATTAAAAGACTATTTCACAAGGAAAAGGCAGGGCGCAACGCCTACGGGCCTGACGCACTTATCCTATGGTCATCAACAGAAAAATACTGGTGGGAACACCTGAAGTCGGCAATCAGAAGGAAGTAAGCTCAGAGGCCAAAAGGTTCTCCCATTCGCAACAGTGGGAGAGGCTTAAGTCGTGGTCAAGCGAAACGCAGGCAAGAGGGACTTTAAAACGGCCATCGGACTGTTTTGAGTTTCGGAGGCCGAAATACTTTCAGAGCCGCAACGGTGGGAAAGAGAGCTAGGAGACACGCGAAGTGTGCGGGAAATTAATTGGACTTCGGGCGACTCTACATCGGAAGGGACGAGGATCCTCAGGCTGCAAGGGCGGAAGAATAAACGATCCAGATAAACGACAGACGGCCTAACACACGTCGGCAGTTGGGAAACTCATGCTTTGGATGGCATATCGGACTAGGAGCCGCAACGGCGGATGGGAAGAAGGCTAAGGCTTCCGACCAAGACAAGCAGGATCGACGATCGAATGGAAAACTCAGTCATTTATTCAGCTTTAAAGATCAACAATGGACAGCGACCTGCTATAACGGTGACCAATAGCAAAACAATTGGTTTATTCAACAAGTAAGACAAACTGAGCAATGGCCGTCCACCATGAAATTTAACGCAATCAAACCCGAACTTTGGTCAAGAATTAAGCTTGAGTATTCATAAGAACTTAAATACGGCCCAACAACTCGAAGGATCCAATGATCAAAGCAAAATCGTGAGGAGGGGTCCAAAATTTAAGAAATTTGGGGAGAGAAAGTTGCTGCCGCAACAGGATCATTGCTAATTCTATCAAGGATCACCTTATCCCATAGGTGTCCTCTCTCAAGACACCTATAGCTATGTTTGATTCCCTACACAAATTGTTTGAAGGGAAGAACATAAATCGAAAGATGACTCTGAGGAATCAACTAAAGAATGTGAAGATTCAGAATGCAGAGACTATCTAGTCCTACTTCACAAGGGTTTCTTAGATCAAGGAAAAATTAGAAGCTATTGATGAAGAAGTGGAAAATGCAGAGATTGTGATGACTACTTTGAATGGCCTTCCTAGGTCATGGGATTTTTTCATCCAAGGAATCTGTGCTACAAAGAAGCTAGTAAAGTTCATCAGACTATGGGAAGATTGCTCTCAAAAAGAATCTCGGATAGCAGCTTGAGAAGAGAAGATGGGAAGTGAAGATCAAGCTCTCATAGCTCACTCCAAGAGAGGCAGAAGAAAAACTCATCACTTCAAAGGTAAGAATCCTCATCATAGAGATAACAATAGAAACTACCCATCTAGATTAAGATGTTATACATGTGATGAGATAGGGAACTTTAAAAAAGACTGTCCTAAGAACAAGAACCACTCTCATAATAATAAGGGGAACAAAAGAAGACATCATGCTCATGTTGCAGAGGATGATGAACCATCCAAGAAGAGATCCAGATATGAAAGTGAAGATTGTTCAAGCGAGGATGAATATGTTCTGATCTCCGCTCTCATAGGTAACATTACTCATGGTAGTGATGATTGGCTTATAGACAGTGGGGCTTCCAAACATATGACTGGATTCAAGGAATCCTTTGTAAGACTGTCAGAACATGAATCACCTCACAAGGTGAAGCTAGGAGATGACTACCAATATCCAATAAAAGGTAGTGGGGAATCTTCATATAAACTAGACTCTGGTAAGTCTCTAACAATGAAAGAAGTATTGTTTGTGCCAGGACTCAAGAAGAACCTTCTCTCCATATCAACATTGGATGCAAAAGCAATGAGTGTTGCATTCATAGATGGTCAAGTCATCATGTGGCCAAGAGGTAAGACTATCAATGATGCAGTGGTGATTGGAGAACAAGAAGGAGGATTGTACAAATTGAAGGGCAATCTAGAACAAGCATTGGTCCATGAAACAGTAGAGCCAAATGAGCTTTGGCATAGAAGGCTTGCACATGTGCATTACAGAGCACTACCTATTGCAAGCAAAGTTGCTGAAGGTCTTCCAGAATTCCAAACAAAACATGATGGGATTTGCAAAGGATGTGTGAAAGAAAAGAATACAAAGAAGACATTTCCCAGCAACTAAAGCAAAGCCAAAGGCATACTAGAAATCACCCACTCCGATGTATACGGTCCAATGTCATCAAACTCACTAAGCGGGTATGCATACTATGTTTCTTTTATTGATGATTTTTCTAGGAAGACATTGGTTTACTTCATGAAGAACAAAGATGAAGTATTCAATAAGTTCAAGGAATTCAAATCCTTGATAAAAAACATACTGAAAAGCAGATCAAAACCTTTCGATTAGATAATGGTGGAGAATTCACTTTGAATGAATTCAAAGAGCTATGCAAAGAATCAAGTATTAAGAGGGAGTTGTCCACTCCTTATAATCCAAAACATAATGGGATTGCAGAACGAAAGAATAGAACTATCATGGAAGCTGCAAGAGCCATGCTTCATGATCAAGATCTTCCTATGCATGTTTGGACGGAAGCTGCCAAAACAACTGTTTATGTACGGAACCATACTCCACATAGAGTACTCGAGAACAAGACTCCTGAAGAAGTATTCTCCGGCAAGAAACCAGAAGTCAGCCATCTCATAATATTTGGCTGCCCTGTATACATACACATTCCAAAAGAGAAGAGAACAAAATTAGACCTTCAGGAAAGAAGGGTGTATTTGTGGGATACTCTGAAAGCTCGAAGGCTTACATAATATATTTCCCAGGGTACAAGAATATTGACATCAGCAGGGATGTTACTTTTGATGAAGACACAACTTACAACAAATCTAGAAAAAGACCTACTGAAGAACCTGAAGAAGCAGAAGTAGAAGCACCCAGAATTCATGACACAACCATGAATGAAGAAGCTCAAGAAGAAGATCAAGAATTTGAAGAACCACAAAGACCTGTAGATCCACCTCTGGAGAAGAATCCTCATAAGAGGAAACCTGCTTGGGTACGAGAACTTATCCAAGGTGTGGAAAGATATGGAGCTCCAGAAGAGAATCACAGAGAAAGAGACAGGACCAGATCCTACTCCGAGTATGTAGCCTTACTATGTGATTTCATTGATAAAGAACCTTCCAGTTATGAAGAAGCGGCAGAACGAAAAGAATGGAAGGATGCTATGATCAAAGAATACCAATCGATCATGAAGAATGATGTTTGGGATGTTGTCCCAAGACCAAAAGGGAAGTCAGTTGTAACTTCCAAATGGATCTACAAGATCAAGCATGCTGCAGATGGTAGCATTGAAAAATATAAGGCAAGATTTGTAGCTCGGGGTTTCTTTCAGAAAGAAGGAATATACTATGAAGAAACCTTTGCACCTGTAGCTAGATACACTTCCATCAGATCAGTACTTGCTCTGGCTGTAGTGATGAAATGGAAGATACACCAGATGGATGTCAAGACTGATTTCTTAAATGGTGTAGTGGAAGAGGAGGTGTATGTAGAATAGCCACTCGGCTTTGAGAAACATGACAGGGAGTCTCATGTGTGCAGATTGAAGAAATCCTTGTACGGTTTGAAACAGGCACCCAAGACCTGGTACGACAGAATTGACATCTTTCTATACAATTTGGGATTTACCAAGAGTAAAGCAGATTCCAACCTTTACTACAAGGTTGAGGATGGCAACCCAGTGATGCTTCTACTGTATGTGGATGATCTATTTGTGACAGGTACGGATGGGTTGATTGCTAATACGAAAAGAAAGCTTGTTGCTAAGTTTGAAATGAAGGACTTGGGGATGATGCATTACTTTCTAGGTATGGAGGTGTGGCAGAGTACAGATGGAATCTTCCTTGGACAAGGGAAGTATGCAGTAGAGATCCTGAAGAGGTTTGGGATGATGGACTGCAAGGCTATGGCCACACCTATGGCATCGAACCTGAAGATATTGAGCGATGCTTCATCAGAGACGGTTGATGCTACAATGTATCGTCAGATGATTGGGTCATTGATGTACCTGATGAACACAAGACCGGACATTTTCTTTGCTGTGAAAACCTTGAGCTAGTTCTTGAGAGATCCGAGAAATGTTCACTTAATTGCTGCAAAGCATGTTCTGAGGTACCTGAGGGGTACAGTTGATTATGGACTCAAGAACGATGCGAATCAGAAGATTAACCTGGAGGTTTATGTTGATTCAGATTGGGCAGGCAGTGCCATCGATAGGAAGAGCACTTCAGGGTGTTGCTTCAATATGGGATCAGGTGTGATCTCTTGGTTTAGCAAGAAGCAATCCTGTGTGGCACTGAGTACAACTAAAGCAGAGTATGTTGCAGCTTGTTTAGCTAGTTGTGAGGCAGTATCGCTACGGAAGCTATTTTCTAATTTATTTGATCTCCAATTGGATTCTACTTGTATACATTGTGACAACTAGAGTTATGTGAAGTTGTCAGAGAATCCAGTGTTCCATGAAAAGTCGAATCATATTGAGATCAAGTACCACTATATCAGGGATATGGTGCAGAGGGGAGTAGTGAAGCTCCAGCATGTTGCGATGGAGAAACAGATAGCTGATGTATTGACAAAGCCATTGGCTAGGGTGAAGTTTGAGTACTTCAGGGAGAAGCTTGGAGTTATCCAAATCAAGATTTCCTCCAAGGGAAAGTGATGAGTCCCATAGCCATTCTGACATGGTGAGAGGATTGGTTCCTTCCATGGTCAGATGTAAGGGTTGAGCCATTCTATCATGGTGAGAGGATTGGTTCCTTCCATGGTCAGATGTAAGGGTTGAGCCATTCTATCATGGTGAGAGGATTGGTTCCTTCCATGTCAGATATGAGTGCTGAGATCAGTATCCATTCTGACGAGTAGGTCAGATGTAAGGGTTGAGCCATTTTGTCATGGTGAGAGGATTGCTTCCTTCCATGTCTGATATGAGTGTTGGCCATTCTATCAAGTAGGACAGATGTAAGGGCGATTTCCATTCTTTGAATGGAGCTTCCTAGTGAGGTACCAGGAACACTCAATCTAGGACTAAGTAGCCATTCTGATGTGATAGAGGGATGTGTTCCCACTTGATCAGATGTAAGGGATGAACCATTCTATCATGGCTAAAGGATTAAGTTCCTTCCATGTCAGATGTGAGTGTTGGCCATTTCGACGAGCAGGTCAGATGTAAGGGAAACTACCATTCTCTAGGAGAATGGAGGCACCTGGTCAGTCACCAGGTAGCTCAGTCGAGGAGGACTAGGGGCCATTCTAATATGACTGTAGGATTGGTTCCTACAAGATTAGATGTGAGTGCAATCCCTTCAATCACTGTGAGCAGGATGTGTTCCCGCCTGGATGGATGTAAGTGCAGATCCTTTTCATCACTGTGAGTAGGATGTGTTCCCTCCTGGATGAATGTAAGTGCAGAAATCTTTCATCATTGTGAGAAGGATGTGTTCTAGCCTGGATGAGAGTCTTCCATCATTGTGAGTAGGATGTGTTCCAGCCTAGATCGAAGTGCAGAAATCTTTCATCATTGTGAGAAGGATGTGTTCCAGCCTGGATGAAAGTGAGAAAATCTTCCATCATTGTGAGTAGGATGTGTTCCAGCCTGGAGGGAAGTATAGAACTCTTCCATCATTGTGAGTAGGATGTGTTCCAGCCTAGATGGATGTGAGTACTATGCATTTCTAACGAGTAGGTCAGATGTAAGTGCTGAAGCCTTTTCACAGATGATAGTGATGTCCTATCATGCTGGTGAATGTGAATGTTGGGCCTTTCTGATGTGATTATAGGATTGGTTCCTATATGATCAGATGTGGGTGTTGGGCATGCCTTTCTGATGAGTAGGTCAGATGTAAGTGCTGGAAGGGTCTTTCTGATGAGTAGGTCAGATATAAGTGCTAAAGAAGACCTACATGGAGGCTAGACCTACAACCAGCATGAAAAAGGGATGGATCTATAGAACTTACTATGACGAGAAGAATCATGAGATAACACCAGTGATGATCTAGATCGAGTGATGATTGAGATCCAGTGATGATAGCCAGTGATGATCCAGATCCAGTGATGATCAAGATCCAGTGACGATGATCCACTAGTGATGATCCAGATGAAGTGATGATCTAGATCCAGTGATGATACCCAGTGATGATCCAGATCGAGTGATGATCCAGATCCAATGATGATGACCTATGATGATCTAGATCAAGAGATGATCCAGATCCAGTGATGATATCCCATGATGATCAAGATTGAGAGATGATCCAGATTCAAAGAATGAAGATGACTTGAAGATGAAGATGACTTGAAGACAAAGATGACTTGAAGACTTAGAATACTTGAGATGCAGATGACGAGATGATCCGGTTGATATAGAGAAGAAGATCAGTGTTGAAAATTGTGTCGAAAGAATACCTTCCTAGTTAAGAGGGAGTGTTGATGTATTTGTAACTTCAGGATGTATTCATCTTTGTATATTATGTATTGTAACCCGATGTTTATTCCGGGATGTATCTATAATGTAATTGATTCATGCTGTCATGCCTCGATGTTCCAATCGGGAGAATCAATAATGTAAACAAGTCATGTCAAGTCATAGTGGGTAACCCTCCGATTGTCTAAGGGTTAAAGTCCCCGCAGTTCTAGGTCACTAGGGTTATTAGACTCTCCTAGTAGAGGTCGGCCTTAGTAGGGTTTTAGTCATGTCGGGATTAGTATAAATAGAGAACTGGAGTCTCTATTTATCACACAACTCATCCACACACAAGTGTAGCACATAGTTGAGGAAGGAGAAGACACTAGGGCTAGATAAGAAGAAGATTGTTGTTGTCGGGAGATCACTTGTTGTTTTTGGCTTTTACTATTTTGGTGCTAATTCTATCTCTGAGGAAGTTGCAGGGTTTTCTCCTTTATGGTTTCCCTGAGGAAAAACACTGTGTTCATTGTCTCTTGTGTTTGATTGTTGTACTTGTTATTCTCTCAATTAAAGATCCTAATAATGATAGCTTAATGTTGAAAAAATAACATTGAGTGCCCAAAACCACATCACATCCACCTAAGGGCAAGGAAAACATGTCAGAGTGCAAGTTATAATCCCCCATAGATATGCGCACATTACAACACTTCCCTTTGCAAGGTAAGGTGCCACCATTGGCAATCATGAATTCAAAGCTGGAGCAAGGATGGATGAAACAATCAACCCGTTTGGCGATCCTCCGGTCAATGAAGTTGTGAGTGCTACCAGAATCAATGAGTATTGTAAGAGGAAGTTTTTTGAAGAACCCTCTGACCCGCATAGTTTGTGGGGTGGTGACTCCGGATAAAGCATGGAGAGATATCTCTGGTTGGTCCTCTGGAGCAGGAAGTTGTTGAATGTCACCATCATCATCTGTAGGATCTTGAGCATCATAAAAAATTTCAGGTGCTGGTGGAGAATCCACATCCAAGAGATAGAGGTTTTGCTCAACACATCTATGTCCCTGGGTGAATTTCTCGTCACAAATCCCTTTTTCCTGATGTTCCCGCATCTCTGCTTCAGACAAATGCTTGATAGGAGTGGTTCTAGGAGCTGGCAGATTTTGGGTTCTTTGAGGAACCATAGGTCTGAATGGAACAAGAGTGGATTTGGAGCATTGTTGAGCCCAGATCTTGTCCTCTACTAGCTTAGCCAACCCGAGGGCTTCCATCATTGTGCGGGGGAAGAACATTTTAACCTCAGAGCGTATTGCATCCTTCAGACCACTAATAAAACAACTAAGGTAGAATGCATCAGGTAATCCCTCGGTGTGATTGGTGAGTTTCTAAAATTCTATTTGATACTCCCACACAGTGCCATTTTGGTGAAGTTTGGTGAGTGCTCCTATGAAGTCATCAAAAGCACTAGGACCAAATCATTGCAAGCGGAGTTGGGAAAATTCTATTCAGTTTGGCTCGGCATGAGCCTTGATGTACCAACGGAACCATTGAAGTGCTTCATGTTCCAAATGAAAGGATGTAAGGGAGACTTTATTAAAATCAAAAGTGTTATACAGACTGAAATATTGTTCTTCCCTATAAATCCATCCAGTCGGATCATCACCATTGAAGCGAGGAAAATCCATCTTTGGCCTCCGGTAGTGGTTAAACACTGAGAACCCAGTGTTTGCAGAAGACTCGGGCTGGAAGCTATTGTCCATGGGTGAATGCTGACGATTGAGGCCAAGAAATTTTTGATCTAGATCCTCAAGTTTGGACTTGATGGTGGCAAGTTCTTCTTCCATTTGTTTATTTGCTCCGGCACGGGTAACAACCATAGGCAGTTTTTTTTTTTATAAGGTAATGGGTAGAAAAGTGAAAATGGAGGGTGTTTTAGAAAACAATATCTTTGACTTCGGAAAAATTTTGGGGGGTAATTGGGGTTTTACGGGGTTTTGGACACTTTTTTAGGGACAAGAAGAAGAAAATGTGAATTTCAGAGGCAGGATGAAGGAATTGGAAAATTTTTCAGAGAGGGAAAAGGAAGCAAAATTGGAAAATGAACACCGTGGAAAAATTTGAAGGCGATTGGGTGAGAATCAGAGAAGTTATGAAAAACTTTAAAAATTGACAAATATGGAATTTCGGCATTGAGGAAGTGAAATTGGGAATAGGATCCTCAATGAAGGAATATGCAGAATGGTATTATGGGGGTGATAGTGAAATTTCAAGGGAAACGGAGCTAAATCAAGGAATATATGGCTAAAAAATAGTAAGGTAATGGGTAGAAAAGCAAAAATGGAGAGGGTTTTAGAAAATTAGATTTTTGATTTGGGAAAAATTTGGCGGTGCTAGAAGCTGCGTTTTATCAATAGGAAATGGAGTAAATGATCTGTGAAAATTCTAAAATTCTGCACATTATCAACTGTAAATAGAGATGGACCCCAGGTATAATCAGCTTCCTATTGGTTCAAAGGTAGTCACTCGGCCACCAAGGCTGTCTCAGGCTTAAGTATTGGGGCAATACCCCTCACTTCATGGCGCAGATAAAACTGCTAATCGCTTGCCAAAAAATGACAGCTCTTTGTTTTTTCTCATGGATGGGAATCTAGTCAATCTGGTGGGGGTCGTTTCCCTTTTCACTTGGTAGGTCCTCTCAATGGCTAGCTACTTCAAGGTTCCTGTGGTACTCCTCACAATGAGTTTTAGGGCTATTGCCAAGTACTTCCCACAGTTAAGTGGATAGGGTGTATTCCCTGATTCGAATAAAAAATACTGCTGCAAGAAGAAGAACTACTACAATAATCACAGTGCCAGAAAAAATGTGGCAGAAATTCCACCCAATGCTCAAAAGCCCGTAATTAGAGCTAGGGTTTTGAGATGAAAACTTTTAAAATGAGCATAACCCGATCTAGATTGCTCAAAATCGCTATTATAGCCTATTTCTAGAACTGGAACAACCACTCTGCTTCTACCCATGAAATCAGAATAGAAATCTAGGCACCTGGTCAAAATATTGTCGCTCTGTGATTTTTGCGGCCATCACTGAAATTCTGAAAAATTCCTGATTTTAAATCCGCGATATCTCCACTTTTAGGACTCCAAATGAGATGATTGTTTTTCGAAACTGTGTATTTTTGAAAGAGAAATTCAGATATGCAACGTGTTTCTTCTGATTTTGTGCAAAAATTTTCAGAAAGTGATCTGAAAGTCGCCGCCCAATTTTTCCCTCTTTTTTTGAAAAGAAAAAAAAAATTCCCACTTGTGCCCAGGAAAGTGCTATGATACCAGATGCGGAGAACCTCCTGCAATAAACAATGAGAATGCAAAAATATTGGAGCACAAAAGATATTTTATTGATTGCGGGCCACTTCGAGGGGGAAACCTCCTTTGAGCAAGCTCAATACAAAATAACTCTTCGGTGCTTTCAATAGCCTCAACACATACTTTTATACTAAGTCTAATCTAAAAAACTATTACTCCACATTAATGTGGGATAATGAAACCTATTAACTGGATGACTTAACAACTATTACTTACTCCCCATGAATGTGGGATAATACATCATACTAATTGGACGGCTTACAAAGCATATGCGTCCAACAAAATATACCAACAAAATAAAGAGGGGGGTTGACACGGGCTCTTAACAGAGCTTGGATGATAGAATAATCAAATTTTATCACCTCAACTATCAATTAATGAGCCATAAATCACCTATTAGACCAATATTAACCAGTATAGCCTAAGTTAGACCACACAACATAAGCACAAGGAAAATGAAAAGGTATCCTAGGTAGATGACCATGGTACCAAGGTAGATTAATTCTCTAACGGGAAAGGGAATCAACAACTAAATTGTACTTTCCTCTCTTATGTTGTATCTCCATGCCAGATGTAGCAATTTTTATATCTATTTTTGTTGTTCAGTTGACAATGTTTTTTGTTATAGGAGATATTTAAGACTATTGTGGTCATTTCTTACCAATATTTTTCTCCCTAGAAAGTATTGTATCCATTTTTCTAGAGCATGTATAATGGAAAGACTTTCCTTATCATATGTGTACTTCAGTCTCTCTCTCTTGATGAGCTTCCAGCTTTAGAATGTTATTGGGTGACCTTCTTGCATCAAGACTGCTCCTATCCTTAATCCTGAAGAATCACACTCAACCACAAAGGGTTTTGTGAAATCCATCCAGTGTTGCTAATGTTGGCGTTGATGACATAATGTTTTTGAATGCCTCGAAACATTTTTTTTCTTCATCGTTCCATCGAAATGAACTTTTCTTCAATAAATATGTTAGAGGGGCAATATTATGGGCATAATTCTTCATAAATATTCGATAGTATCATTTCAAGCTTAGAAATCCTCTTAATTTCAATATGTTATCTGGTTTGGGCCACTCAATGATGGTCATGATATTAATTGGATCAACTTTGACTCCTTCTGTTGATATTATATGGCCTAGATAGTCGACTTCTTCTTTTCCAAAAGTGCATTTTGACCTTTTTACAAAAAATTGATGTTCTTCCAAGATGGTGAGTACGTGATCTAATTGTCGGATATGACCTCTCCATGTTTTTCTATATATGAGAATATCATCAAAAAATACTAATACAAACTTTCACAAATATGGCTGGAACAATTCGTTCATTGCAGCTTGAAACATGGCTGGAGTGTTAGTTAATCCGAACGGCATTACTTTGAAATCATAATGGCCCTCATGAGTACAAAAATAAATTTTTTATATGTCTTCTAATCTAACCATAATTGGTAAACCCTAATTTTGAGAAGTAGTTAGCTCCATGAAGTTCATCCATCATATCATCAATGAATGGGATAGGGAACTTATTCTTGATCATTATCTTGTCCAAAACTTGTAATGAATATAATAATTATAATAATAATAATTACATGTAAATACATAACACTTCTATGAAAGGGTGTTAGATAGACTATATAATGGCCAATTATTGTATTTCTCAGTGATCATCCAATAAATATCATTTTTATTAAATTATGTGTTTTTTTCGAGTAACTATAGGTTTCGGAACTTTTACCACTTCAAGTGGTATCACAGATTTCCACTCCTCAACAACTTCCACCACCCCTTTATCTTCCATGCCTTCTCCTCTCTTCATCCTTCTGTTGTTTACCACTCCATTTTCCACACACATCTCGGAACCTCCACGCATCCACCTGCATCATCCCCCCAACGCCCTCCTCCATCTTACCATGCCCTCCACCATCGTCCTTCCCTCACATCCAGTAACATTATTATTATTATATAATAATTTTTTTATTAAAGTTAAAAAAAAGTTTAAAATATATATTATGATAATACTACTATTATGATTATAATTATATATTTGTATTTTACTTTATACTTCCTTAACTATATAAGGAAAAAATTTTCCCTTGCATTATATCCATGGAAAACATGAATGATAGTATGGAGAAGTTGGAGGAAAATCAAGCCCAAGACTTTAAATCTCTTGAATATGTAAATGGAAAACTCGATCAAATCGAAGTTGAATTGGCATGGGAAAAGAAGAATTATAAATAACTATGAAGGAGGAGGTTAATGAAGCTATATCATGAGATTGGAGTGAGTGAGAATATAAATAGCATCAGGAATAGAAGCTACATTGACTAAATTAGTGCAATACTTATATGCAAGAGAAACTGCAAAAAATGTTGAATCATCAAATAAGAATCGATCAACCCCTAGTTCAACAAACAAAAAAATCATAAATCAAATGTCAAAGTGGAAATTACACAAGGCGATGGATACCACAATCACTCCTTAGAAACAGACAACCATCCTCAACCATAATGCAACTAATGGGGGGATATCAAATGATTCCTAAGTTAGAGCTACCCAGGTTCGATGGTACAACAAAGAAGAGCGTGGCATAAATCAACAAAGAAACAATTTTTTTTGTATACACAAGATGATATCCGATGAAGAGATGATCAAGTATTCCTTAATGAAACTAGAGGGTCGAGGATATAATTGGTACATGTGGTGAAATATCATGAAAAAAATGGTGCTCATAATTGGAAGACATTCAAGAATGATTTCTTTAATAAATTTGAGGATCTAAAGGAGAAGGACTTCTTCACAAATATCGCTAGATTGCAACATAAAGGAGACATGGATGAATAAACCTACAAATGGGAGGCATTGGAAACACGAGTTCCAGAAATAATATATATTCAACGTTTACAAAATTATGTGTATGAAATGAAAATATATATCAGAGCTGAACTGGAACTACTAAGTGTCTCAACCCTGGATAAGGCCAGACACAAGGAAAAAATCACTAAAGAAAAATTCAAAAAGACATGGAACAGAAACCATGATAAGGATCAGAAGTTTGTCCAAAGTACCAAGCCCAAAACAAAATACCATCCTTCACATATAATAAGTGACAAAAAAACTAGTTTAGAATCCGAACGAATGAAAGAAGGTAAATATAAGTATTGCGGAGAAAAGTGGGACCCACGCCATAGATGTTTGAAAAAAGAGACCGCCAAGAACCTATATCAATGTGAATTAGAAGAGGAATTAAATTCATATAGCAATGAATCTAACATAGAGGAAACATGTGACCTCCAAAATCCTCCATCAAAGTCAGAAGATGTAGAAACACCAAAGATATCAATTGTAGCCATAACAAGAATACACCAACCACAAACATTAAAACTTAAGGGGTATGCCAAAAATAACAATGTTGTCATCCTAGTCGACACAGGGAGTACTCATAATTTAATTTATGTAAGTGTTGCAAAGAGGCTTAACCTTTTCATATATCGAGTTCCTAACATGAAGGTAATGGTCGTAGATGGAAAGAAGATAAAAAAAGTGCAAAAATAGCACAAAGTTAAGCTACAATTAAAAAATTATAACCTTGATTCAAAATTTTATGTAGTACTCCTAAGAGGAGTTGATGCAGTGTTAGGAATCCAGTGGCTACAGACACTAGGTACCTACTCATATAACTTCCAAGAACATTTTATCAAGTTCAAATAGCAAGGAGAGAAATACAATTGTATGGGTTCTAGCCCCCTTGCACAAAAATTGTGTCATCCCACAAAATGGGGAAGCCAATTCGAAAGGGAGCACCAGTATATGTCATAAAGTGTCAGGAAATGGAATTATTAACTTCAAAAATTTTCAACCCAAGTCATCCATATATCTAAGAACTAATCGAAAAATACAAAAAGGAATTTGAAGACCTCCCCATGGATTTACCACCGAAAAGGAAGTATGAGCATGTAATTAAAATAAAATATGAATCCACTCATGTCAATGTTAATCCCTATAGGTATCCATACCATCATAAAACAAAGATTAAAATATTAATCCAAGATTTACTAAAGTACGGTGTGACTACAGAAATTCATAGCCCTTATGCCGCACTATGAGTGTTGGTACGAAACAAAGATGGATCCTTCATATTAGGTATCGATTATAATGAGATTAACCGCCATTAAAGACAAATTCTCCATTCCTTTCATTGACGAAACATTGGACGAGTTGCATGGAACAAGGTATTTTTCAAAACTATACTTAAGGTCAAGATATTATCAAATCAGAGTAAGGTTATAAGATGTAGCAAAGAAAAAGTTTCAGACCCATGAAGGACACTATGAGTTTAAGGTAATGCCTTTTGGGCTAACTAATGCCCCAACCACCTTTCAGGAAACCATGAATAACTTATTGAAGCCATATCTAAGGAATCGTGTGCTAGTTTTTTCGATGGCATCCTCATATATAGTAAGATGTGGAAGGAACACCTCACTCATTTGGAACAAATTCTATCTATTTTAAAAGAAAATTAGTTCTATGCAAAGATGTCCAAATGCATGTTCGGTAAGGAGGAATTGAATTATCTCGATCATGCGATATCCAAGCAAGGAGTCATGGTGGACCTAGATAAAATCAAATTAATTTTAGAGTGTCCCAAAATTCCTAACATCTCCAAGTTAAGGGGATTCCTTGGGATAACTGGATATTACCAAACATTCTTTCAAAATCATTCTCACATAACTACTCCTTTATCAATGTTAGGATTAATTAATAATCCTCCCTTGATCGCCATAGTATAATTGTCATTTCCTATCTTAGGAGTATGCTTCCACCTCACTAGTTACATGGGGAACTCATATGAGGCCCACCAACCACTTGATGTGCCATTTTTCATGATTTTAGGAGATCAATAAGCCAATCCATATAATTTAGGAAACCACACAGAGTCATGGGATTTTGGCCATCAATCCACCCTAGTATGTGTTGAATTATCCTCATATGGGCATCAATTAGTTCACCTCTAGTTATCCTAGTGCCACATTTTCATAATTAAGGAGGTTAGGTGCCTTTTCCTAACTACCTTGCTCAATTAACTGACTATGAACTAGTTTATTTATCCTAAGTTAGATTAGTGATATGTTAGTGGTGATTTTCCCACATTCAGTTAGCATTGGAGTCAATCCAAGTTGTTGAATTCGAATCTTACCTAGTGTACTCAAATTCTTCCAACTATATCATAATTGTATTACACATAGGTTAATGGTAATGAATGTAATGTTATGGTGACCAATTTTGTCTCTTGGTTGTTAAATTTCACCATGAATGTTTGATGAATGTACATTGAATTACTTCTTTCTCCTTCAACCTTATTTCACAATGAATTCATTCAAGCCTAAGGATCCTAAGCTTTGCTAAATTAAACATGGTATCAGAGAAGGAAATTAGTCCAATTTCAATCCTCAGAAACTTCCATTGATGCACTCAAAGTAGTTGGGTTCCACATAATTCCTGGTATCTTTTCCTTGCTCCCTATGGATTTTTTACAGATAATTCTAGCCAGGTGTGATGCACCCAGAGAATGTGCACATCTCGAAGTAGAGAGTGATTGAATTGGTTTGACTTCAAATAAAAAAAAGTGTAGGTAAATTGAAGAATTTAGAAGATTTGTGTTTCTCCTTGAAGCTACAAGATGGAGAATTCAACATCCTTGACACCCAAACTCCTTACACCATTCAACTATCTTGATTGGAGGGATGATATGCATACAGTGTTACGCAACAAAGGTTTTTACATGGTTACCATGAGAAATGGGGTCGAACCCCAAAAAGCCTCTTGAAAATCGAAGTATCTAAACAACCTGGATGAACAAATTGGACTCATGTTCATTCATATCTCCAAATAGTTACTCTTCCATCTTGATGGATTAAAAACTCCAAGGGATGTATGGAAGAAGTGTGAATCACTATTTGGAAAGAATGATGAGCTAAGAGGCCATATATCAAAGAATGATCTGATTTCTCTTCAACCCAAAAACTTCAAAACTATCAAGCAATTCTTCTCAAAATTCAAATCCCTTGTCATGCAATGCAAGAAGTATGGGATTGAAAATAAGGTTGAGCAATTGTTTCTCTAAATTTTGATCAAATTTGTCCTAGAATTCTCAGTGTTTGTATCCACCTTTCACTTCGGAAGACTAGCAACTCCTAGTTGGAAAATTCCATCACTTAATTCCTTCATAGATTGTCTTATTCAGGAACATGACAAGATGATACATATGGAATCCCTCAAATCCTCCACAAATCAAGCTCTCTTCAATGGGGATACAAAGAATGAGAAATAAAGGAGGAAGCAGAAAGGAAAAGATAAGAGGAACATTGAATTTGAACCTAAGGCAGAGTTTGATCCATCATATTAATCCGTAGGCTCTAAAAAGGACAAATATAAAAGGTTTGATAAGGGAAATTTCTCCTAATTTAAGAAAGGAAACCTTATAGAGAAAGGATGTATGAATAATACCATAGATTAGATGTCAATATTCCTTGAACAACACAATATCTCCATCGATAAAGGTGCAAGGAAGGCTGAATCTAGATACAAGACTGAAGATAATGTGATATGTGATGCATTGAAGTCTGGATTTTCAAAATCTCATGCCTTCCTCATTGATTTAGGAGCTTACAATCACATGGTTTCATCCAAAGAATCATTCTCTTCATTAAAAATTATTGATAGTCCAAGTATTCACATCATGGATGACACTCAAATCCAAGCTGAAGGGAAGGGTTCAATAAAATTAGCGCATGGAGTGTTCAAGAATGTCCTCTATGGGCGCTCATTAGCAAAATATTTGTTGTATGTATATGATATTACTCATACAGGCTCACCAAAACGAGTTGTATTTGATCCTGACTCAGTGGAGATATCAAATATCTCAACTGGGAAGCTAATAGTGAAAGATGTTTCAAACCATGCCTCCAAGGAATATGAATTCTCACACTTTCTTCCATACTCATATGCAGTTTTTTATGGAGAGAAACTTCCTATGGCTTGAGGTAGACCACAACAGACTAAATGACACCAGAAATCAATCCATTCCAATATGAAAGAGAAATAAATACATCTAACACTAAGGGATATGAAGAGTACCTTATTCCAGATGGTTGACGTAGATCCCCGTTGAGTTTTTCCAACACGGTTGCATTCATAATTCACTCTAAACAACAACAAACAAGACAAGCATGCTATATATCAAGTGTTAGGCCTACTCTAGCATATATAAACCATCATGTATAAGAAAATAACTACATCCATGGAGAAAATATTCATAGTTATGCACATTTATTGGATGAGAAATGGATATTTCTATTAATAAAAACAGAGATAGAATAGTGACAAACTCTGTCTGCACCTCATCGAAACAAAGGAACCGAGTCCTCCACTTGGGCCTCCACCACTTCAATCCTCGCTCAAAATGGAAAGCTTACAAAGAGAAGGAAATATTGGGAAGAGCAGCAATGTGTGATCCAAAGGGACAAAGGGATGAAAACTCAAGCATAAACAAGTAAGGAAAAAATGAACTATAGTTTCCTTACTCTCCAAAATTCTCCTCCTTCAATGCATCCAAGAGGCTTAATATATATCCCTCCAAATAGGCAATGGAGGGTCGAGTCTGAGTGTTTCCCAAGCATATGGAAGGCCAAGAGTCAAGTTATTCGAGACTTTATGAGGAAAAATCCAAAACATTTTGTTTTTATGCACATTTCCCAATGTACATGGGTATTGGCTCAAAATATGCGTGTACACGTGGGTATTGGTTTAAAAGTCGTGTATACAAATAAACATGTGTCTTTTAGGGAATTTCTTGGTTGATAAAATTATAACTTGAGCAAGGGGGGTCCAAGGAGTCTGCATAGGGACATGGAAGGCCATAAAGGTGTGATCTACCAAGTAAGGTAAAATCAGCTATAACATATGCCCCCTAATGTGTGAGGTCAAAGGGGTAACATGATGGCCGAAATACATTGTATCCATCCCAGAAGTGGAGTAATGAAGACCCAAGTGGAAGAACCAACCACTCATCAGTACAATACAATGATAAATCTCAACATGTGACTGCAAATATACTTGTAGAAATCCCGGATACATAAGAGTACAATGGCCATGAATAGGCATGATATACAAATGTCATGTGTGGTCATCGCCACGTACAATATACAATGAAAAAAATATCCATAGTGGATGAAGATATTTGATAATATACTGGAATATGGTGATGAGAGATGACATCTCACAAATACTGGAATGATCAAGGAGGTAGCATATGTGAAATGCCACCAAGCTTAAAGGTCTTCTACGCAAACCGATACGAGTACATGTCCCATTACGTGAATAAAGGTGTCGAGGTTGAACATGATGGTCCATCATCTGATTACCAATCATTGATGTGTACCATTAACAGAAGTGAGATATCCCACCGATAATGATAATGTGAATCAAGGTACAGAGTGCAATCTAAAAAGTGTGAATAGATGTGTCGAGGTCGAACACATGAAAGAAACCATCGATCAAGGGACATTGATGTATTCTGAAAACTGTCGATGGCAAGAGAACCTACCACTAATGATTGTAATTCTCAAGGAACTCAATGGACTCTAGACTCCTATTCCAGAATAAATGATCTGCACTCAATGGAAGGGAATCTACTAAAAGGAGGGCGTTAGGGCATCCCCCATCAACCAACATGAGGTACTCAACAATGCTGGATAATGTAGAAGAAATTGAACGAACAAGATGTGCACGAACTAGTAACTGTACTGCGAATGGTCGACATGCAAAGTCAAGATAATTGAGGAATGTACGAATCAGGCTATACTTCCTTTAAACAAGAGCATAAGTAAAATGGTGACTGGAAGCATAACCATTCAGCGGAGAAAAATCACAATAACGAGTACATATCCTAAAGTCATACTAACAACCCAAACAATGGATGTGATATGCAGTGCTCTGTTCGATGGAGACATGACTCGACAACTGCTAAAAGTAATATCATTTCCTGTTTGAATTTTTATGTTTTTTTATTTTTTTGGACCTTTTTCAGATTTAAAATGCTTGAAAAAAAATAAAAGTGCTTATAGTATACATCTAGGAGGAGACGAGTGTTGCGAGCAAGAAAACTAGTTCCAAGTAGTGGAACATACCTATGCTCAATGCAAGGAAGCATGTGTATGATGAGGACACTCGAGCTAAGGTCTCCTCCTAGTAAGGGATGATAAAGCTACAAAGGATATATAAAATGCTTTTCTTAGCTAGGATTGAGGCAATCTTGGGTTATATGGATTATAACTACGAAGAGGGGAGCTGGTATAAATCTGAAAAAGGAAAGAAAAACACATGAATATGCAATTACAACTTGGTATACAATGGAGTCCCTGTGGGAGATGGCTTGCATAAAGTTCAAGAGGGATATGAAGCTCTTGAACAAGGACATGGTGAGACTAAATAAGGGACTCCTAAACCTAGAGGAGAAATCTTGGCATGGGTACCAAACTGCAAAGCGGGATCTAACTAGGGCACCCATGAATAGGAAGCTCTACCACTTACATAATGTCACTTCTAATAGTAGTATGAAGGTTGCGTGACATTACAAAGTGGGTTCATACCTAAAGTTACGGTGAAATGGTCATAAGGCAATGCATAATGCAAGCGGATATGGAGTCCTAACCTATATGTCAATTCAAAATTATACTTGTAATAGGTATGAACGGGTCAAAGTATCGGTCAAAGTAAGCTCAAATCAGGTCCCTACACCACAACAATAGGCCAAATAGTCCAAAATAGTCAATAAGGGTCCAATATATAGAGTAGTGGGTAAAACATTCAAAAAATATTCTATAAAATAGTAAAAAACTCATTTTTACCATACCATTTGGAATTTTTACCACACATAGTGCTTTTGAACCATGAACTTGTAATGCTGATTCCGGGAGCTACGGGCCACGAAATCAAGAAGCGTCTGAACCATGTAATTCTTCATCCCATCCTCTTTCATTTTAATGTTTTTATTTTAATTTTTAGTGGTTGAATTTTATTTTTGGGGCACCCTAAAATTGGCGTTTTCGTCCCACGCAGAAAATATCTCAATTTCCACGTATAGGTCCTAATATACGCAAGAAATCCTTCGATTTCCATGTATATGTGTAGCTGTTTGAGAAACAGTTGTGTATAAGGCCGCACATACCAATTTTTGGGGTGAAAACTCACAAAACTCTTGTGTTTTTGTGCAAGATGGTTTTGGAATGGCGTGAATGCGAATATGAATATGTGAAAAGGGATGTACAAGGTGATTTGATGGCCCAACAAGATTTGAGGGCATTCGACTTATACAAGTTTTGGCATCTTGGTAGCTTGAGGGATAAACCAAGACTACTCCAGATGTTGGTGGACTATTAGGATCTATATACATAAACCTTGTATATCGATGGGATGCCCCTTAGCCTCGAGGTTGAGGATTTATATTTTATCACTAGACTATCCCGTAGAGGGGAGGAAGTAAATATATGAGCTCACGGGGTTGGAGGTGGCCTCAAAATTGAGGAGTATATTGCAGTTTACTTCCTCCCAGACACATAAAAGGTTGGGAGTTATATCCTGACAAGCTCTATCCAGAACCTTGGCCTCAAGGCCATATTACCAGCACTAGGTAGGATTGTAGGTTTGGCATCTCTCCACCAGGATTCCAAGCCATTGATTTTCTATACGATGAAGTGCATGTGTCCCACCATCTATGATTGGATTACCTCACTGTTGGTTAACATGAAACAACAATTGTCAAACTGCAAGATGGGTAGGATGTGAAACTTTGGTTTTGCAAGCATCTCGAGTACATTCTTCTTTAAGCATGTACCAGGTATAAGCCAAAGAGTGGAGATCACTCCTCATGGTGTTCGGGATCCAGCTTAGTTGCACAGGGAAAATGTGATCCGGAGGCTAGGAGGGCAAGTGGCTACACCATACCCACCCAACTTTTGAATTATTTAATTTTTTTGTATTTTTTGATATAGTGAAATCAAAAACATGTTTTTGGGTGGTGACACATATTGATATCTATCATGTATACACAGATGTTGGACCTAGATGGCCATATGGCTTTCCTCGACATCATTGAAGGGGGAGAGATGATGATATAGTGGGTGTAGATGAAGAGCGTATGCTCCAAAACATCCAAACAAACTTTGTCCGACTGATACACAAGGTGTCCATGGAATAAGTCAAGGACTTGCCTAAGGCGATGCAGTGACAGGTGGTGGGTGTACCATGTGCATGGGTTTGGATATTCGGATGGCTAGATAGAGTTGTCATGTGTTTTCATGACCAGCACCCTGCTCCACAGGATTAAAGGCCTAGATGTACTTTTTTGTATCGACCGTGTAGTATATTTTGGTGGCTCGGAAGCCCCACTTTTTGTATCATGAAATTATGTATTATGACACCACTTTTTGGAATATATTTTTAATGAAAAATACTTATGATGATTGATTATTTATATTTACATGTGAAAATGTGACGTGAATGCTTCATTAGCTATGTATCAAATTCCAATCTAGTACGTAATTTGCATATGAATTATGAATTAGCATTATGATTGTAATTTCTTGGAATGTGAATGTATGTAATGTTTTCAAATTGTCATTCTAACAAGCTTACTTGCAATAATATTCGTAATAAAGTCGGATCTCTAACACAATACATGCCATTTAATTGTAAGAACACTAACTACGAGTCAAGACATACCTCAAGAGATTGAATACCATGAGAAATGACATCATGTAATAACTCAACCACGAAACTATATTCAACAATATTGTTCAATGAAGGCTAGATACATACACCTCTTGAAGAAAAAACTTGACCCATAGGAGTATAGATCGCCCAAGCAGCCGAAGATGAAATCTGGGTGTGGCAGCTAGCACCATCAATCGTTGAATCATATGGACGGTGGCTAAGGATGGATTCTCCACATGAGTATAATGTAGTTCCACATCAATGAGGTTTCAGCTAAGATAATAGATAACGTGCTCCTAGATCTCCTCATCTTATTGAACCAAAACCATACCAATCGTCTCCTGATACGTGGCCACATATAATAAGAAATCGTGGCTATAGCCGAATGGACTAATCATGGGGCCAATGCCAAGGATTTCTTCAATGCATCGAAAGACTCTTGGGCTCACTCATCCTGGATAAAAGGTATGAATTTCTTCAAAGAGCGCATGAAACTTTTGGTAAAAATGGAAAAATTGAAAACAAACCTTCGCAAGAAGTTATCTACTCCTTGCAAACTATGAATATGTCTAATCATGCGTGGGGGATACAATCAAAGTATTTCCTCAACCTTAACAGGTTCAACCCTAATTCCCTCTAGTAAGCGACCTACTTTCATGGAAAATATGCAATTTTGTGGATTTAATCAGATTTGATATTGACGGCATATTTTGAAAACCAAGTGTGGATGGTCAGGATGATCCACCCTCAAACGAGAGTGAGCAGCTAAATCATCAAGATGTACTTCAATGATCCTCTTAAGTTCATGAAAAGTGAAGGTCATAGCCCATTTAAAAGTAGCTCTGACGTTTTTAAGGCCGAAAGGAATTTTCTGGTATGCAAACGTACCCCAAGGAAAAATGAGAGTCATTTTATGTTGAACCTTAGGTTTTATCTGAATCTGATTATACGCTAAAAAGTCCATCCATGAACGAAAACACCTCGCTTCCAACACACACATCCAAAATCTGATCTATGAATGGTGTGGGAAAGTTATCTTTAGGAAAAGATCTATTCAGGTCTCAATGCACACACAGATAGTCCCATGTTTCTTTTCAACCGAAACGGGATTGGATACCCATTCAGTCAAGGGAAAGGGATAGATAAATCCATCTTTTAGAAACTTCTCTATCTTTGCCTTAGTAGCGGGTTTCTTACAGGGATTCATCGCTTGCAAGTGTTGTCAAACAAGTCTAGCATCCAAATAGGTCTTAATCTCATGTTCAACAATGCAAGGGTCTATTCCCAAGATTTCATCATATGACCAAGAAAAAACATCTCAAAATTCCATGAAAATCTTAGTGTATGCCTCAATTTCATCAAGGGAACCATCTGCCCCAACGTAAACATTTTCGATTTTTCCAGTAGTTCGAGAAATATCAATAGGGATATTTGGTGAAAAAATAGCCATGTTCCCTTCGACAAAATTTCTAGGAGCGCCTAATGGGACCATGGGCATACCAAATTTCTCACTAAGGATTTCCCTATAGTCATCACATTCAATACGTTCAAGCTCTGGGAGAAAGTAAGAGAGATGGTGCAACTCCTCCCAAGGCCCATCTAAACCATTCATGGATTCAAGGATAGCTTCATCTAAAGGAAAATTATCATCAAATAAATCATGAGAGTGTGATGAAGCAACCTCCCAAGAGAGCAGTGCATATGGGTCCTCCTCCTCCTCTGCGAAGAGGAAGGACTAGGATCTACAATGAGACCAAGAGTGGCTTGATATGAAACCACCACTATAGATAATGGCATGTCCATCTTGGTAGGTCTAGGATGTTCATCCGAAGTGCTCGGAGCAGAGAGAGTCCAAGGGTTCTCCAAATGTGAAACACGAAATGGAATAGAACTCAGCAATGGCGAATCAATACCAAGGATGGATCCTATAGTAATAATTGGTGCAGAAATATTGAAAGTTCCCATCAATGATGGATACATTCCCACTCCAACATTCTTAGTTTCCAGCTAATAATTATCAATGACCGAGATAGTATATCCTGACAATGCTTTTGTACTAGAATTATCAAAATATTTTTGTGAGACCATGACTATCCTCCCTTCAAAAGGGAAACAAACAACATGGAAGATAAACGACGTGATTTCATGTTATAAATCCAGTTACGACCCAGTAGAATATTATAGTCAAGGGGCGCATCAACCACCTCAACCTTGATTGACATGGTCTTCCCTCCCAATTGGACCTTAATAGAAGGAAGTATCCCATGCAACCAAAAATATCTCCCATCAAAAGTGGTCAACATGGTTCCAAATCTTGACAATGTAGGAGAACGTAAACCCTTTCAACAGGCTAAAGACATCACAGAAGTCGCAGCGCCTTCATCAATCACTGTGCATTTAATGATGTTGTTCATACACTCCACGTGGACAAGGAGGGCCACATGGTAAGGAAATCTATTCTAGACTTCATTAGTTTCAAATTTGAACATTGTGGAAGGATGTGAATCAACCACCCCAAAAGAAGACAACAAGCTTTCCTCTACAAAGGGAAAGTACGAAGGACTTCTAAAGTGGGCATCGCACAAGGAGTCTGGCCCAAATCCTCGATAATGGAATAGTTTTGGGTGGCTCAGGAATTAGGATTGTGTCTCGAACTCTTTAAGACTCCCTTAGGAATGTGAGGTGGAACGTCAAGCTTATCACCAGGTTTATCAATATGCAAAGGGGTCTCAGGTGGAGCAGGTTCTTTCCCTAGGTCGGGTTGCAATGAACCATAATATTTAGATCGTGTCACAACATTCTCGACAAACATCATGTTGATGTATCCATGTCCACTTTCGGTGTTTGATGGTTTTTTATGCCCACCAGAAGCACTTCTAGAGTCAACGGTCCTTGAATTCATATTTTGATTGTGCGGTAAAGGATTCATTAACACAGTTGGGCTCTGTGCGATGAATTTTAGGGAATATTCCATAGGAGGGAACAAGTGAGTGAGGTGATCTTCCTCGCAAATATTTCAAGGGAACTCGACCTTAAATTTAGACTTCTTGTCCCCCCCAGCATTATATCGTTCTTGTCATCATTAGAATTTTTGTTATTATTCCCACCCTTATGATTATTTCTTCCCTTTTTCTTGTTTCGTCCAGGTTGTTGGTTACCTTTCTAGTTCGACAATTGCACCGAGTGTACATCCTCCAATTGGGTGGGATGAGATCAAGTCATATCTTGTCCCAATGCAGACTAGTTTATAGACAAATTTTTCATTTGATTTGTAACCAAGACTATGGGTTTAGTACTCGTAGATCCAACAATTCCATTAGCATGTGGCCTAGGTTTGAACTTAGGATTGAAATTGGACTGCGGTGAGTTCAGAATAATCTCATATAAGAGCCCAGAATCAGTGTATATAAAAAATCTAGTTGCTGATCTCGAAAGATAGCCTACTCCTTGTTCATCACTTCGGATGTGGAAACATCCTTCTCTTTATATGGCAATAACGATTTGAGGAACCATTCCAAGAGAAATTATGGTGGAATGTTGGCCTTAATCAACCTCTTTCGTCTACGCCACTCTTGAATATGGTCAGAAAAATGTGTAGCTTTATCTTGTCCAAATTTCGACAAGAGATCAGTATCGGCATCGTAACACACAGGTAGCTAAAAGTGGTTGATAAAGGTCATGGCTTAGTCATTGAATGTTCGATATGTGCTCCCTGGAAACTCTATATACCATTTCACTATAGGATTCATGAGGGTGCGTTGAAACAATCGTAAATGAACATAATCATGGTTCAATGAGTTCAAAGAGAACCATAAGTGGAAAGTAGTAACGTGCTCACCAGGGTCCTCACCACTCTTACGTTCGAATTTTGGAATGTCTAAAGGAAGCTTGGTGGGAACAACCAGCCATGTCGGATCATGAGATACTAGATCATTAGTCAATATCGATAAATCAGGTAAGTTTAGCGTATCTAGGAAAGGGAGCCTAGGTTGAGTCATATGGTTCCATGCTCCCTGATAAGAATGGTTCATGTAAGTATGGTTGTTGTAAAAACCATGGCCTTGGCGAATGGGATAATAGCCTCCTCTCACTTGACCCATAAAAGGGTACATGAGAATGTTGTAATTCGGAATACCTTGAGACTAGGGTGGTACATAGCCATAATTGTCGAATTGATAAGAATATTGACCACCGGATACATAAGATGGTACATAACCTACCGACACATAAGGAGGCACATAGCCTTGTGATACGAAGGTGTGGGAAGACGAGGGAACAACATGGCTAGAGGTAGTACTCCGACCCGAAGGACCATGTGAGCTATGGGGAGGATGTGACATTAAAAATGCATTTGAAGGAATAGGTGTATTAGATTATGGAACATAAGATGGAATATAACTGGTGCTTCCAATTTTCACATGTCTAGGGCCATTTTCGTGAACGAGGACATTATTATTAGGCCTAGGTAATGTGTATGTAAAGCCTCCCACAACAGGAGTGGAAGGTGTGATATGACCACTACCAAACCTATCCACATGGAAAGGGATGGCAGTGCCCTAGGTAGAGTACCAAGGTCAAAACCAGATCCGACATTAAATGATGAAACGGCCTCCGAGATGTCTTGAATGCCAAATGTAAATGGGCCAATGCTAAAGGGTATCGAATCAGTCTCACTGCTCGACCTATGTGAAGAATATCGGTAGTCCGTGTTTACATATTATGGAAATTTTGATATCACGTTATATGACATCCCAACCTCAAAGTGATCGGGTTCTTTCGGAGTCCCATATAAACTATCAGGCATATACTCCGCCCTAGGGGGTGGAGAAGGGGGATGCTTTGGGATCTGAGATGTATTACTCATGGTGAGATCAGTGTGTGAATCAAAGTGAGTATGAGTCTTCCCAAACTATTTTGCTCTCTTTCATGAAGAATAAGGAGACGTAGCAGGCGGAAGACCTACCAAACGTCGAGAATGGTGAAATTCTTCTCCCAGATCCACGATGACTCCACAAAAAGAAAAATACTCAAACTAGTTAAAAACCATAGAGAAATATAGCACATGTAGAGAACACTCCTAATAGAATCTAATCCAAAATGCAAGCAAGCCAAGGGGAGGATAGGTGAGCTCCTGAATGCAGAAGGTATGTCTCGCCTAGGAGAGGCTTGAGACTCCCATACACTACAAGGGGAGGTGTGTAACCAATTATAGTGGCCCTCTGCTTCAATGCATAAATCAAATATGATGTCTGACCCATACCTGGCTAGGACACTCACAGAATAACCTCTGCAAGTACCCATGCGATACCTAGGTAAGAAAACTAAGGTCACCCCAATATAACTAATGCTCAAGTGAACAGTCACAGGTGGGATCTACCTTATGGGTAGGAAGCAAATCCCAAAGCTTGAAAGCACCAACTAGTACCTCAAAAGACCCCAGATATGAATAAGATCCCAGAAATATCTTTAGTGCTCACAGAAAGTGGCAAGGGGTTATCCCCACCACAAAAGTGTACGTTGACTCATGGTTAACTCCTGTGTAATAGGATCCTCCTGAGAACACTAATTATACCAAGGATCTCACTCTCTCACCTGGACAAAAACCTACTTGTTTTGTTTAGTAGTCTTGGATAATTTACTCACAATGAACTATTCCAAGACGCTAAAACCTAAGCTTGTTGATTTACCCTATCAAAGAAAAATGTGTAATTCATTTTAAATTAAGCATTGGTTTTATGGGTTGTGATTACTCAAAGGAAATTATTGTGCAGCCAATGATGTTATGACTCAGCAGTGAAAGTAAATGTGCACACCTAACAAACAATGCCAAGCGCAATTTTTGTATAAACGAGAAAATGGGGTATGCCACTACATGAGATGCATATTTTTCCTTCAAATGACAATGCAACCATTCCTATATGAGATCTTGACTATAAATTCAATAAGAAAACCGAATGAAAGTACCATGCAAGTACAAAATGCAAAGATGCATGAGCATGCCAAAAATAAAATATTTTTGTATTTTTAAAATAAATGATATGTGGAAGCAACAAAAGACTCTACAACACTCAGATCTTGCAACAAATCTCAGAAAGTATCCAAGCAAGGCACTAAGAAAAAATAAATCTAATGCACTAATACCAAAACAAAAAAGGAAACAAGATGACAAGAATAACTTCCAATCAAAAAACAAATAAAAAAGGTATCTGGTCAGAAACAGAGGCAGTAGACAGACACCAGCAACACCCAAGAAGACTCAGCAACATTTAGACTTCACCCAGAAACTCTCAATCATCCAAATTAAACTTAAAAAGGAAACATATGTGACTGTTCATAGAAAACTTGCGTGTATACGTGACAATTCAGGGAAAACCCGCGTGCATACGCAGCAGTGAAGCAAAAACTCGCATACATGAAGAAAAAGGGGGTAAAACGAAAATCTAAGAACAAAATCACTTCCTCATGACACTAATGGGAAAACATACTTTTGGACCCAACACAAAAACACAGAGACATAGAGAGCAATTCAAGCACATTCTGCACTCAATCCCCCAAAGAAAAAAAAAGAACCTCCCCAGTAAAGTCACCAATTTTATTATGGAGAGAAAATTCCTATGGCTTGGGGTAGAACACAACAAATTGAATGACACTAGAAATCAATCCATTCCAATATGCAAGAGAAATAAATACATTTAAAACTAAGGGATATGAATCGTACCTTATTCCAGATGGTTGATGTAGATCCCCGTTGAGCTTTTCCAACATGCTTGCATTCACAATTTGTTATCAATAATAACAAACAAGACAATCATGCTATATATCAAAGTGTTAGGCCTACTCTAGCATATATAAACCATCATGTATAAGCAAATAACTACATCCATGGACACAATATCATAGTTATGCACATGTATTGGATGAGAAATAGATATTTCTATTAATAAAAACAATGATAGAATAGTGACAAACTCTGTCGGCACCTCATCAAAATGGAGAAACTGAGTCCTCCACTTGGGCCTCCACCACTTCAATCCTCCATCATAATGGAAATATTACAAAGAAAAGGAAATATTAGGAAGAGTAGAAATGTGTGCTCTAAAGGGATAAAGGGATGTAGACGCAAGCATAAACAAGTGAGGCAACAATGAACTATAGTTTCCTTGCTCTCCAAAATTCTCCTCCTTCAATGCACCCAAGAGGCTCAATAATATATAGCACTCCAAATAGGCAATGGAGGGTCAAGTCCAATCGTTTCCTAGGAATATGGAAGGCCAAGAGTCAAATTATTCGAAAATATATGAAGAAAACTCCAAAACTTTGTGTTTTTATGCACATTTCCCAATGTATGCGGTTATTGGCTCAAACGTTGCGTGTACACGTGGGTATTGGTTTAAAATTCACGTATGCACATAAACATGTGGTTTTTAGGGACTTTATTGGTTGATAAAAGTATAACTTGAGCAAGGGGGGTCCAAGGAGTCTATAGAGGTACATGGAATGCCATGAAGGTGTGATATACCAAGTGTGGTAATATCATCTATAACATAGTGCAATCTCAACTTAAATTTAAAAGGGAAGGTAAATTCATTCTACCTAAACCTTTTGCATATGATGGTGTTTCCATTAATGTTTTAGATTTAGAATCCAAAGAAGAGGACCAGTTTGAATTTTTTTTGGAATTGAAGATGAATTTAATAATATCCAGATCCATATCTAGTCCCTACTCCCAATCTTAGGCCTAAATGGGCTCAAAAAGTCATTGAGGTTGTTGCAAACATGGCTAGAGATTCATCTGACAAAAGAAGAACCATATCTCAATTTCAAGATGAGAGCCTTCCGCTATGTTATGCAAATCCATTTCTCCTAGAGAGATGCTACATGATGGTGAGGTTTGATCAACAATTATTCTCATTTAAGAACAATGAGACATTATATCATTTCACTCTTCCTCTAGAGAGAAGAGACAAAAGTAACTTTCTACATGGAAAATTGGAAGGAAAAATATGCATGGAAAGCCCTAAGGGGTACTTTGCTTCTCTCTTGACATGCAAGCTAAGGGATCCATTGTATGGGATCATGCAAGCCCCCAAGGCATGGTATCCCAATTTGAACTCTTCCATACTATCAAAGAGGTTCGAAATATGCAATATTGGATGGAAAAGCAACAACATTTCTTCTCTTATCTAGTATCATATTGGAAGAAGGTGGAGAGGTTCACATGCATTGTACCAAGTAACTAATGCACACAAGTACCATCACACTGCATTATTGCTCCATAGAGATGAAGACTGTAGAAAATTTTCACAATTTTTTTTACTCAGGAGGAAATCTCTTGCTGTGAAAGCTTGATCCTAGTTCCATTGTTCATTTTGAGGGGGGAGGGTTCCCATGAGGTTTTCCCAATTTTCCTTGGTTTATTGAGCAGTTAATTTTTTCATTATATTGTATGGGTGACCTTTGGTCTTAGTTTTCAGGGCCCAGGTTGTCCAAGTTAGGATTAAGAGGGGGTGTTAAGATTAATTAATAATCCTCCATTGACCATGATAGTCTTATTGTCATTTCCTATATTAGGAGTATGTTTCCACCTCACTAGTGCCATGGGGAACTCATCTGGGGCCCACCTACCACTTGATGCATCAATTTTCATGAGTTAAGGAGCTACATAGACCAATCCTTATAATTTAGGAACTCACACTAGGACATGGGAGTCCGACCATAAATTAACGCTAGTATGTGTTGAGTTATCCTTAGATGGGAATCAGTTAGTTCATATCTAGTTAGCGTAGCACAACATTTTACTGATTTAAGAAGGTTAGGCATGTTTTCCTACCTACCTTTCTCACTTAAATTCCTTTGAATTGATTTACTTGTCCTGAGTTATATTAGTGAGATCTCAATGGTGATTTTACCACATTGAGTTATCACTGGAGTCAGTACAAGTTCGTGAATTTGAATCTTACCTAGTTTATTCGAATTCTTCCAATTGTATCATCATTTTATTACACAGAGGTTATTGATAATTAATGTAATGTTATGCTAACCAATTTTGTCTTGTGGTTGTTTAATTTCACCATGAATTTTTAATCAATGTACATTGAATTGATTATTAATCCTTCACCCTTATTTCATAGTGAATTCATTCAAGCCTGACAATCCTAAGATTTGATAAATTGAACATTTAAATATTCTAAAAATAATGTGTTTCAATGGAGTGAAGAGGCAAAAAGTATTTTGAAACATTAAAAAACTAATTTCTACGACACCTGTGCTGGAAACACTAGACTTCTGCAAACCATTCATAATATAATGTGATGCTTCAGGTTATGGGTTGGGAGCAGTGCTAATGAAATATGAGCACTCGGTAACATTAGAAAGTAGGAAACTAAATAAATGAGAACAATTGAAGTCTTCTTATGAGAAAGAAATGTTTTCCATTATGTAGGAATTAGAAAAGTGGAAACAATACCTCATAGGAAGCAAATTCATGATCCACATAGATCATAATAGTCTGCAATACCTTCTCCAATAGAAAACATTGTCTATAGAACAACAGAAATGGATACATAAAATTGATGCATTCGACATGGAAATAATTAATAAAAAAGAGAAAAATAATGTTGTAGCAGATGCACTTTCTAGAAAATATGAATAAATTACCGCCTTCTCTATATCAGTTGTGATTCTGGAATGGCTAGATGAAATACGAAGTGAGTACGCCAAGGACCCGGAGACAAGTGCAAAAAATCAATAATACTAGTTAAACTTTCAAGTTTGAATGGAGAAATTGGACATTCTTTGGTACAACCGGAGGATCTATTTAAACCCAATGTCTAAATTCAAAGTTAAACTAATGAAGGATTCCCATGATACTCTAGCAATAGGACATGTAGTTTTTTTCAAATCTTATTATAACGCAAGATGATATTTTTTTTGGAAAGGAATGAAAAATATAGTCGATAATATGTGATAGATTGCGACAAATACAAAAGGAACAAAAGCAAAAAAATTTTAACCCCAGGGCTACTTCACCCCCTACACATTCCAAACCAAAACTGGGAAGAGATATCAATGGACTTCATCAACGGGTTACCTTTGTTAGAAGGAAAGGGAAAGATATTTTTAGTAGTTGATCGATTAAAAAAAAAATCACACTTCATGGCGATAAAAATGACAAGAACAACAAAAAAAATCATAGATGTATTCTACAAAAATATCTAGAAATTACAAGGATTCCCAAAAGTCATCATCAGTGACAGAGATGCGAAATTTAACCTGAAATTTTGGAAGGACTTTTTCAAAAAAGTGGGTACATTACTCAATACGAGCTCATCTTATCACCCCCAAACAAATGGTCATAGTGAGGCCATAAATAAATGCTTAGAATCCTATTTACATTGTTTTTTAACAGATAGGAAGAACCACTGGTCTTAATGGTTACACCTAGGAGAATGGTGGTACGATTAAACATACCACACTGTTAGAATTTTAAGGGTTATACAAGATCTAAAAAGTTTAGCATCATAACATCATAACCATAAGCAAAGGATCACTAAAAGAAAGACAATCACAAGAACACAAAAGAACAGAGAGATTCATCCTGAGAAACCCTCATGGGGGAGAAAACCCAACAAAAAATCCTATATATAGAATTCAACCAAGTACAATGTAAAATCCCAAGAACAAGAATAACTGCTCCTCTTCCACATTATACTCTCTCTCTCTCTCTCTCTTTCTCTTGCGCGCACGCGCGCGCGCAATGCTTGAGTGTAAAGTGTGTGTAAATGAGAGAGGCACCTCACCTATTTATATTCATCAGGTGAGTGACTCAAATAACTAACTAGGTCGGCCAGCTTCTCTAATTATGGTCAACCTACCTAGGAAGACTCAAAATATATTTTATATAATACTTTTTTGGGTATTATCTCTCTAAATTACAATGGAGGTTTTACCTCATGAATTTTACATGACCATTTACATTAAGAAAATCTATGAATAGAGGAATAACATCTTTGAAGGAGGAATACAATAAACGTACAATAGAATATCTTCTGAAGTTACAATATTTTAACACTCCCTCTTAACTAGGAAGGTATTCTATATAAACAAAAACCACTATCACAACTGTACAACTGACTGGTGAGTCTCTATATGTCATAGGAAGTTTTGGAACAACATCATGCATCTTCATCATCAATATTAGTATGAGAATATTGGATCATCTTCTATATAATCAGTATGTGAATACTGAATCTTCTTATGCAATATAAGTATGTGAATACTGAATCTTCTTCTGCAACATCAATATGTGAATACTGAACCTTATTTTGTAACATCAATATGTGAATACTGAGTCTTCTTCTTCTGCATCAGTATGCAAATACTGAATCTTCTTCTTCAACATTAGTATGTGATTACTGAAACATCATCATCATTTGCAACATTAGTGTGTGAATATTGGACCATCTTATGCAGCATTAGTATGTGAATACTGGATCATATTTTGCAACATTAGTATGTGGATACTAAATCATCTTCTTCAACATCAGTATGTGGATACTGAATTTCTTCTGTAATATCGGTATGCAGATACCGAGTCTTTCTTCTACAATGGCAGTATGTTGATACTGAGTCTTCTTCTCAAACATCAATTTGTGGATATTGAGCCTTTCTTCTTCAATGTTAGTATGTGGATATTGAATCTTCTTCTGCAATATCAGTATGTGGATACCAATACTTATTCTACAATATTAGTATGTGGATATTGAGTCTTCTTCTGCAATATCAGTATGTGGATACTTATTCTTCTTCTGCAATATCAGTATGCAGATATAGAATCATCTTCTGCCATATCAGTATATGAGTACTGAATCATCTTATGCCATATCAGTATGTGAGTACTAAATCATCTTCTCCCATATCAGTATGTGAATACTTAACCATATTTTTCCATATCAATATGTGAATACTGAAGCATCTTCTGCCATATCAGTATGTGAGTATTGAATCATCTTCTGCCATATTAGTATGTGACGATTGAAGCATATACCTACAACACAACTATATGAATACTAAAGTGACAACAACAAAATCATTAGAATGTCAGTGCTAAACATCATCATTAACAAAGAAATGCTAAATCATTATTTGTAAAATCAATAAATAAATATTGAATCAAACCTCATCAACATTAGTATATAAAAACTGAAACTACCTCATCATCATCAGTATGGGAATACTGAAACTACCTCATAATCATCAATATGGGAATAATGAACCCGACTCATCAACATCAGTATAAAAATACTAAAACTACCTCATCATCATCAATATGAGAATACTGAATCTACCACACCAATCATCAGTATGAAAATACTGATTCTACCGCATCAATCATCAGTATGAAAATACTAAAACTACCCCATCAACATTAGTATGAGAATATTGAATCTACCTCATCAAAATCAGTATGAGAATACTAAACCTACCTGTTAAACCTACCCTTGGTAAATAGTCAAGTTTGTTTATTTTAGGTTATAGGAAGTCATTGAAAAATAAATTTCTAAATTTATTTTGGCTTGTTTTTTAGAGCTTTAGGTATGTAATAAAGTTTGAAAAACATTTGATTTGGTTTTTCCTTCAAAAAAGTAAAAAATCAGGTTTCGATGGCTTAGGTGGACATTTCAACTATTCATTAGCCACTGAAAGCAGAGCGTTCGGCAGCTAAAGCGCGAAATTCGGGGCTATTTTAGCCACCGAAAACACAAAAGCTTGGAAACGGTGAGCATGTTTTAGGAAAACTCAATTTTCTCAGCCACGGAGAGGTCATTTTACACTCTCAAATAGGCAATTGAAAACTAGGAATCCCCATATTTCCAATGGTACTTTCATATATTCATTTAGAGCTCTGTAAGGTAGCCAAAATTTCCCCACAAGATGAGATAGTGTTTTCAGGAATGTGGCATTTTTACTATGCTGAGTCATCATTTTCAAATGATGATCCTGGGTGACTGGAGGATCATTTTAAGAAATGGTCAAAGGATTTTGTGCCTATCATGTCAAAGAATAATATCCTCTTTCAGTGTTCCTACACGTGTCACAAAATAGGGGAATCAAATCCATCTCCGAGCCCTAACTTTTGGATCTCAGAATTTCCCTGTTTGACACATGTTTTTGAAATATAGATTTCGGGCAAATGAAAACAAATATCAAATAACTGAGAGAGTTTTTTCTTCATAATAAATCAATAAAAAATAACCTCTCTCATTTTTCCTACAGGTGTCATATATTTGGAGAACCAAATCCATCTCTGAGCCCCAGTTTAGACCGAAAGTTCAGGGTGCTCCAAGCCACCGAAATTGGCGTTTTTACGATGAAAAGTCATCATTTTCCAATGATGATTATGAGAGACTGGAGAATAATTTTACAAAATAGGTTGATTTTTTTGTTCCTAAAATTTCATAGAACAATAACCTCTCTCATTTTTCCTACAAGTGTTGCATATTGGGAGAATCAAGTCCATCTCTGAGCCCTAATTTTTGGATCTCAGAATTTTCCTGTTTGACACATGTTTTTGAAATACAAATGTCGATAAAATTAAAACGAATCTCAAAGAAATGAGAGAGGTTTTTTCTCATAACAAAACAATATACAAAATCTCTCTTATGTTTTCAAAATATGTTTTGATTTGAGAGATATAGGTCAATATTGGAGCAGCATATATCCCAAAATTTCTGCATTTTCTAGGCACCTCACAAATTCGGATTGGAGATAGGAAAAGAGGTTATTAGATCCATCTTTTGAGGATATTGAAACTGAATTGTAAAGATTATTTAAGATCATTGAAGAATAATTGTAAAGGGTTCAACTTCAGAGACTCTTAGGCACTTTTTGTATTCAAGCTTCTCATGTTCTTATCAATTAATACAAGCTCTTTTGTCATTACATATTCAGATTTCATCTTCTTTCTGTTCTATACTTGTGCTTGGATGTTTAATTCATGTTTATTCTATTTACCTAATACAAGATAGTTGTCATCCTATATCTGTGTGGATAATTGTAATTGCAAGTATCTTTTCCTTGTTATGATTATCCATTCATATGTAAGTGCCTTATGTGTGAATCTGCCAGCATAGTGAGAATTCTTCATTTATTCACCTTTATTACAAATCCTCTGAACATTGATAGTTAGAAGCCTTGTCTATTTGGTTGAGTTTATTCATGTATTGAGTGAGTGAGGTCTTAGTTTTCATCTGACTTGATCCATTGAGTAAACCATTACAAAAATATTGAAGTTACCAGGCATCTTCGAGCTGCAACCTAGAAGAGTTTCCTAGAGAGCTAACAAATTGGTGCAATTTCCAGGGAGAGGAGAATGAAGCTCAGCTTCCCTGGGAGATGACATAAGCTCCATATTTGATGATAGACAAGGACTAGGCACATTTTCAGTTGTAATCATCTATCTGGCGACTCCATGAAGGTGAATTCAGTGGTGACTCCATTGCTCAGAAACCTGTTGGCGACTCCATTGGTACAAAATGAACAAGATCTTAGCAAAGAGATATGCAATTTGTGATTTCTCAAATATTTATGGTTACCCTAATCCAATTCCTAGAAGAGATGAATGGGAAAATAGTCTTCCCAGATTTCGAGGAGAAGAGTGGGAAGTGACAGCTGAACACTTGCTGGATTTTCATGACTTTATTCATCGGTTGCAAGTTGTGCATGAGGATGTTCAAATCAAGATATTTTGGTATTCTTTAGAGGGGATTTCTCTTGATTGGTATTGGTACCTTCCTATTGCCAATATCAGCTCTTTGGCATATTTTCATGCTGCCTTTCATTTGTTTTTCAAAGGAATATTATTAGCCGATCTTTTATATTCTGAATGTTGTCATGAATTCAATTTATTGAATAAAGAACTAAACATTCATGAAGAGTATGATGCAATAGGGGACACCTCTTATTGTGACCAAGATATTAATGAACTTCAGGATGATAACCATAGTACATATACTTTTGACATTGTATCAAATGCATCTGCTGACTTAGGTTGTCATGAAGATGAGATTGTCCCCTTTGGAAACCCCAAAGATAATGAACAGATTTTTATATGCAGCAGATAGTAAGGGCAGCCCTCAGTTTTCTGATTTGCAAACAAAGGAAGAGTGCAACAGATATGAGGAGAAAGATGATGATCCGAAAAGTCCAAATCAGCAGTTCATCATGCATTCTTCTCAGCCAGAGGTTAACCAATCTACAGTTAACATGGAGATCACTGAAACCAACGAACAGCATCATTTCATTCAATTGGAAGCAACATGGAGAGGTATTTCTTTGTGACATTTACGACCCTATTGTTGATTATTTGGAATCTATAAGCAGCATAAATGTCAAAATGTTTTTGTGAGATGATAGCTGGTTTTGTCACCCTTTCAAACTAAATTGCTGCATGTTATGGTTTCATTTATTTTTCAGGTCAAGATAAAAAAGGATATCAATAAATCATTTTCTTACATGGCTTCATTGGAAGCATGATGTCACTTGATAATAAGCCTCTACTTATTAGAATTAGGAGTAGGAAAGAGAATAAGCTCTTTACATGAGCAAGTATACTTTTCCAATTATTGGTTGTTGAATAAGTAGGATAGGATATAGGCATGCTACAGGTTTGCAGGGGATCAATTGTAAAGGAAGCTCTTGAAAGGTGTTCAGAAGAATATTGTACTACTGACACCATGCCCAATGGAACACTAGACTAGGTTCTGTATTTTGTTGTCTAGGAAAGGCATTAGATCTGTGGTTCTTGGAACCTCACAGGGAGGATTACATCCCCAAGTAGGAGCCTGATGTTATCTCCTCAAATAAAATATTCAAGTTTGTTTATTTTAGGTGATAGGAAGTCATTGAAAAATAAATTTCTAAATTTATTTTGGCTCGTTTTTTAGAGCTTTAGGTATGTAATAAAGTTTGAAAAACATTTGATTTGGTTTTTCCTTCAAAAAAGTAAAAAATCAGGTTTTGGTGGCTTAGGAAAACATTTCAACTTTTCATTAGCCACTGAAAGCATATCTTTCGGCATTTAAGCATGAAATTTGGGGCTATTTTAGCCACTCAAAGCACAGAAGCTTGGAAACGGTGAGCATGTTTTAGGAAAACTTAATTTTCTCAGCCGCGGAGAGGTCATTTAACACTCTCAAATAGTCGATTGAAAACTAGACATCCACAGGTTTCCAATGGTACTTTCACCTCTTCATTTATATCTTGGGAAGGTAATCAAAAGTTCCCCGCAAGATGAGACAGTGTTTTCATGAATGTGGCATTTTTGTTGTGCTAAGTCATCATTTTCAAATGATGATCCTAGGCGACTGGAGGATAATTTTAAGAAACAGTCAGAAAATTTTGTGCCTAACATGTCAAAGAAGAATAACCTCTCTCAATTTTCCTACATGTGTCACATAATGGGAGAATCGAATTAATCTCTGAGCCCTAATTTTTGGATCTTAGAATTTCCCTGTTTGACACATGTTTTTTAAATACAGATATCGGGCAAATGAAAATGAATCTCAAATAACTGAGAGAGGTGTTTTCTCATAATAAACCAAATAACAATAACCTCTCTTATTTTTCCTACAGGTTTCATATATTTGGATAACAAAATCCATCTCTGAGCCCCAATTTAGACCAGAATTTCAAGGCGTTCCAAGCCACCGAAATTGACGTTTTTACTATGAAAAGTCATCATTTTCAAATGATGCTTCTGAGCGATTGGAGAATAATTTTACAAAACGTTAAATGTTTGATTTTCCTAACGTGTCAGAAAACAATAACCTTTCTCCATTTTCCTACAAGTGTTTCATATTGGGAGAATCAAGTCCATCTCTGAGCCCTAATTTTCAGATCTCAGAATTTCCTTGTTTGACACATGTTTTTGAAATACAGATGTCAGAAAAATGAAAATGAATATCAAATAACGGAGAGAGGTTGTTTTTCATAAAAAAAACAATATACAAACACATCTCTTAGTTTTCCTAAATATGTTTTTATGTGAGAGATATAGGTCAATATTGGAGCAGCATATTTCCAGAAATTTCTGCATTTTCCAGCCACCTCACAAATTCGGATTGGAGATAGGAAAAGAGGTTATCATATCCGTCTTTTGAGGATCTTGAAACTAATTTGTAAAGATTATTTAAGCTCATTTAATAATAATTGTAAAGGGTTCAACTTCAGAGACTCTTAGACGCTTTTTGTATTCAAGCTTCTCATGTTCTTATCAATTAATACAAGCTCTTTTGCCATTACATGTTCAGATTTCATCTTCTTTATGTTCTATACTTGTGCTTGGATGTTTAATTCATGTTTATTCTATTTACCTAATACAATATAGCTGTCATCCTATCTCTATGTGGATAATTTGAATTGCAAGTATCTTTTCCTTCTTATGATTAGCCATTCATATGTAAGTGCCTTATGTGTGAATCTGTTAGCATAGTGAGAATTCTTCATTTATTCACCTTTATTGAAAACCCTATGAACATTCATAGTTAGAAGAATTGTATATTTTGTTGAGTATATGCATGTCTTGAGTGAGTGAGGTATTATTTTTCATCTGACTTAATCCATTGAGTAAACCATCACAAAAATATTGAAGTTACCATGCATCTTCGAGCTGCAACCTAGAAGAGTTTCCTGGAGAGCTAACACTACCTCATGAACATTAGTATGAGAATAATGTACCTGCATCATCAGTATAGGAATACTGAAATCACCTCTTGCACATCAGTATGAGAATATTGAACCTACCTCATCAATATAGGAATATTGAAACAACCTCTTAAACATCAGTATGAAAATACTGAATCTGCCTCATCAGTATAGGAATATTGAAACCACCTCTTTACCTTTGGTCTTCTGGAACAAAATCATAGTGGGTTCTCTGGTAGATCCACCCGGGAGTTTTGTCTGACTTACTAACCCTTTCGAGACAGCAATCCTAGTCATAGATATGGATCTCCCTCGGGACCAAACAAGCCTTTTCTAGCTTACTAACCCTTTCAGGCCAAAAAATCCTATCCATACATACTAATCCCCTTCGGATCAACATGAATCATCTAACTTACTAACCCTTCCAGGAAAAAAATCCTATCTATACATACCCTACCCTAAATGGAGCTACCACACCACTGCAAAAAATATCCTTTTACCTTTTCTACTCCCTCTTTCGAGGGAGGTCCTTTCGAACTATACCAAGATTTTCTCGAAAGTACAAGACATAGGCTTAGTGAACACATCTACCACTTGTTCCTCTATAGGAACATACTTGATCTTTACATATCCCTTCGGCAACTTGTTCTTTATCATTCTTCTCTTGTACATATGCAACTACACCGTACATACACAGCTTCATTATTTCTTCTCTTGTAGGTGATTGCATACAATCCTTTCTACAAGTCAAATACAATTGTATGATTAAAAAATTTCATGGAATATAATGGAAAATTCTTATGCATAAAGGTAAATGTCATATAATCATGAAACTATTTATACTAATGTGATTATCATTCATATCCCGTATACATACAGTAACTTTCTAGATGCCTTCCATCTTTCCAAGACATTATTCCAACAAGGAGGTTTCATTCTAGATAAGTAGCAATGGAATGTTGTACAACAACATAAGACACTTACCCATCACCTTCATATTAGTAGTAAACAAAAAATATTCTAATATGAATTACATTTCCTGAATCTAGAAACATATCTATGGACACAACTAAAAAACTAGATATATAGGAAATGACAATTCAAATACTTATCTTTGTTTGTTTTGTAGACTCCATCTTGATCTCTGTCTTCTTGAATTAATGGAGTCTATGCCAACGTGTTCGTCTTCATCATCTGATTCTGAGGACATGTTCCTATCTTGCTCATGATCGAAAATACTAAGCAAGTATTCTTAACCACAAATCACATAGAACTATGTATTGGTGTAGAATATGCGTGTCCTACCAATTCATACCTTCTTATCCCGTGTTGAAATGGATAATATTGTGATCTTCATCTTCATCGATAGAATTATTCTGGATCATATTCCTCATCACTTGAGGAATATTCCCTTGCTTTCTTCTCATCTGAATATATTCATCCTTGGTTGCACTGAGAGAAACAATGGTCCATGTTTTGCAACATGTTGGAGTGATCTTTATGTTTGTAGCACTACCAACCCAATCAAAGTAATCATATATCTGCAGGAATATTCTTTGGTCTCTCGCATATATGATACCACACTCAATTGTTCCCTTTAGGTACCACACCATTTTCTCTGCGTATTTTTCTTGAATAAGGAAAATATTTTTTGGATTTTATCATACCTCTAGTCCTAAGAATCATGTCAAGATTCTCTAACTTTGAGATCAACCATAGGAATTCCCTCTAAGGTGGAGCACCATCCTCCCTATGCATCAAGACATTGGAGTGATAGGTAGCCTCCTCTACTACTAATCTTCTTTGTATCCATCTATGTCACATTTCAAGGTCACTGGATATCAAGATCCTCCATCTTGCAATTTGTTGCAAGTTTTCTCTTAGACCCATCTATGAGATTCTTGTCTTTTGTAGGCTTCTATCTTCAACCTTGTAGTAAAGGTTGGGATCTCCATCACTCTAGTTGATCCTAAATCTCCTCATGTAACTATATGTGTTATGCCATAGGTTCCTATTGAGCTTGTACAAATCCTTATGTGCATAGGTGGTTCTATGTAGAGAGTCTCAAACCCTATAGGTTGCTTCATTTTTTCTTCTAATTTAATTACACCAACTGTCTAGTGCAATATCCACCACTTAAGAGGTGTGTCTATCCCATGGAGCACTTTCTTTCCATAATCGACTCTTTATTTCTGATAGAAACCATGAACCTTGCTCTAAATATTTTGATACTTCGATCTCTTGTATATATATTTGGAATACTTTACAAAACTTCCCTTCACGTCTTGAACTCATATCCAAATATCATTTTGTATGATTGACTTGTACTTATTGATCATATCATCCTTTCATTCTTTCTTCTTGAGATATTCTTTCACAAATTTTCCTTTCTCGTCACAACTGAACAACTTGTGAGATGTCCTTCTTCTGAAGTCCTTTTATTCTTTACAGGAATGTTCTTCTTTCTTGTTCTTTCTCTTCTTGACATGAGTTGTTAGGTTTTGATTGTTATATTTCTCCATCTCTCATTCTTTTAACATCAATAAATATTATTCTTACGTGCATTCCTCCATATATAATCTTCCTTCTAGAAAAACTCCCTTGACTGAACTTGGAAGACCATTCAAAGCTGTAATCTATGCTTTTGCTTCTTTGACATTGTCTCCAATGGCTTCTAATTGCTCCTTGAGCTGAGATCTCTAGGTCATATTTGTATGAGATATTCATTGCATCGAACATATCCGTTGGAGTATTCAAGGTCGATGATACATGTGATATCAAATGGATAAGAAAAAACTCATCTTGGTTTTGAATAGGTCCTTCTTGTGCTTTGCTTTGACTTCATCTCCTTATGGATATGCAACTTCTTCTTTGACATAGATCTCCATGTCATGTTTCTTCAAGTATGAGAAGAACTCTATACTTGCATTCTTAGAATTTCAAGTTTGTCCTCAATCTTGGCATTGTTTGTCATCATGATAAAATTGACAACCTTAAATGTAAATAGAGAGGATAGAACTTACCAATGAGATTGCTTTAACTTGATGCTTGCTTGAAAGATCTTCTGGAAGACCGCTTCTAGAGGACCTAGGGTTTGACAGAGAAAACCTAAATTTAACCTTAGGTATATTTAATATCTGATTGGATAGAAAGATACACCTCCTTAAGGTGAGATGAGCATCATACTTATTTTTCCAAAACTTTGGACATAACTACAAAAAATATGATGCGCTAGTTTTCCCAGATAGTAGTATTACGTCAAAAATTAAGAATCCAAAAAATGAGAAACTTCTTACATAGAAAGATGCTCCCTCCTAGGGAAATTTTTCTAGTCCTCCTTTTTCAACTGATCGATGGAGGGAAGTGCCTAGAACAAGAAGCCCAAATTTTCTCCAATTTCTTTTATAGACTTGCCTAATATAAATTCTGTTATCTATCCTAAATTCATTCTCCTCAAGGTATGAAAATTCATCTTAAGATAGCCTTCTCTTCTTCTTTCCAACCCCATAGGTTAGAGAAGAACTGGATTCACCAAGTGGAACGTATGCGAAGTTTCCCAAGGTGACTTGTTTGAGTACTATTCAACATAGAAAACGTGTACATGATGCCACTTGTCACTATTTCACCTTCGGGATATGAAAATCGGGCCACAAAAACAAAAATATTTTCCCTATATTCAAGATCTTACAAAATTTCATTTGGACCTTCCTATCCTGAGATACAACAATTCTCCCTAGGTCACATGTTTAAGGCTGAATTCTGGGAGAGGATGAAACCTTGATTTGGAGGAAAATCACACATAAGGTATAAAAATATTTAATATTATTCTTGTAAAAGTTTCATTTCTTTATCCTTCACAAATCTTTAGTTTTAGCGAAAATTCCAATATGACTAGATTTTTCCTTCTAGGGTTTTTTCAGGCATGAAACCCTAATATCCAGTAGTTGCAGTTGTAGAAGTGTTTTGGATAAACAAAGACTTATTTCAGGGTGTCTTTGATAATAAGTTATGTTTTTAATGGTTATACAAGATCTAAAACATTTAGCATCATAACATCATAACTATAAGAAAAGGATCACTAAAAGAAAGACAAGCACATCAACACAAAAGAATACATGTATTTATCCTAGAAACTGTTAGGGTTAATAGGGTACTCCCAAAGGATTGAACACCAAGAGAAACCACTTTACACAAATAGATCACATATCAACACACCGATGTTTGTCACGTGGTTAAGACCCTCGAGAGGGAAACAGTCCACAGCCCCAGCCAAATAGCTACTTGGAGTAATTTATTATGCAAAAGAAAGAAAGTTACATGAGCTTCTCATAATCGATCAACTAGCCAAGGACCCTCTATGCTCTTTAAATAGAGATCATATACCAATCATGTGTTAAGCCACGGATCAATGGTAGGTATGATCTAAGAGAAGTTGAACCATCTGATCACTCTATGTCTAGAACATATTGTGACCGTCGGAATAGAATATTTACAAATGCATACTAATGCATACTAAAGAAACACACTTTTACCTAACTGATATATTACACAAGTTGATCTTAACTAACTCCTAAGTGTCTAAATATCCTAACATCCCCCCTTAAGAACAACTTGGGATAGGATTGAAGGATTTACAAAAGTGACACTATTAGGAGAAGGAAGGAGGAATTAGAGCCTATCCCCCCTTAAGGACACATTCCTGAACTTTTAACATAGACCGAAGTTTAGAAAACTTATCTTCTGTAAGAGACTTGGTGGAGATGTCTGCAACTTGATCATCTATAGGGAAATAGAGCACTTCAATAACACGATAATGAACAAGATTTCTGATGAAGTGCATGTGTAGCTCAATGTGTTTGCTGCACTGATGTAGAACTGGATCTTTGGAAAGATTGATGGCACTTTGCTTGTCGCACCAAAGTGGAGTAGGCTGCTGCTTCTCGAATCCAAACTCGGAAAGGATCTGTCAAAACCATAAAGCTTCATGACTGGCATTAACTACGGCTCGATATTCTGCTTCTGCTGAAGAAAGAGCAAGAGCTTGTTGTTTCTTACAAGCCCAAGTGACGGGTCCAAATCCCAGAGTGAAAACATAACCTGCAGTAGACTTTCGATCATCAGGATCGCTGGCCCAATCTGAATCAGTGAAACCAACCAACAAAGGTTTCCCCCCTGTACTGTAATGAATCCCAAACTAAATTGTACCTTGAATATATCGAAGTATTCTTTTTGTTGCTTTCAAGTGACTTTCATGAGGAGTTTTCATATAACGGGAAACGCGACCAATGGAAAAGGAAAGGTCAGGACAGGAATGAGTCAAGTATAAAAGACTACCAACAAGCTGACGATACAAGGTGGCATCTACTTCAGGGGAAGTACAAGTGGCAGAAAGTTTGACTCCAGACTGGAAGAGAGAAGGGGCTAGTTTACAATCTTCCATGTGGAAGCGACGAAGAAGGTCACAAGCATAATTAGACTGGGAAAGAAAGATTTCTTCTTTGGTTTGCAAGACTTGGAGACCAAGAAAATAATGCAAATGTCCTAAGTCTGACATTTCAAAATTTTGCTTAAGACTGGATTTCACATGGGTTATAAGTTTAGGATCACTACCAGTAAGGATAAGATCATCAACATAAAGAACAAGTATGATGAGATGGTTTCCTACTTTCTTGGTATAGACATTGGGGTCAGAATGGCATCTAGAAAAACCAGTGTCAGGGAGAAAGCTATCCATTTTGGCATACCAAGCTCTAGGAGCTTGCTTAAGGCCATATAAGGATTTCTTAAGGAGACAAACAAGGCTATAGTTATTATGAACATATCCAGGAGGTTGTTCCATGTAAATTTCCTCATGCAAATCACCATGTAAGAAGGTAGAGTTAACATCCATTTGATGGACTTCCCAATTATGTAAGGCTACAAGGGAAAGATCAAGGCAGATGGAGTTCATTTTTTCTACAGGGGAAAAGGTTTCATTGTAGTCAATCCCTTCAACTTGGGAAAAACCTTTGGCAACTAACCTTTCCTTAAGTCTTTCAACACTTCCATCTGATGCATACTTAGTTCTGTAGACCCATTTACATATGACAAGTTTTCTTCCTTTTGGAAGAGGAACAAGATCCCAAGTATCATTCGCCATTAAGGAACGATATTCTTCATCCATAGCTGCATCCCAATCTGAATTTCTTGAAGCTTCTGCAAAATTTTATGGATCATGATTCTTGGAAACTTAAGCCAAAAGAGAAGAGGCTCGCTGAAACTGAGAGCGTGTTCGACGTTGATCTGTAGGATCACTGACAAGATCACCAGCTGCTTCACATGTTGAACGGACCCATCGAGGAAGTATTGGTGCTGGTGCAATTGGAGGAACATAAGCAGGTGGAGGTGGATTTTCATCCTCACTGTCATCATCAGAAACTGGAGTTGGAAACCTGTCGAGGAAGCTAGAAGAAGAAGAATAATAAGGCACAATCGTTGTTACACCAAAACCTGCAGATAAAAAAACCTGTAGATGTTGGTGAACATTTAAAACCCAGCACAAGGCCCTATCACTATAAGTGGTGGTTAAACCACTTGTTTTATATTCCCAGAGGTGTGGCGATTATACCATGTGGAGGTACCCGATACTCTAACACCCCGCCTCCGACGTAGCTCGGGGGAATTGAACCTGAAGACCTATGCTCTGATACCATGTTAGGGTTAACAGGGTACTCCCAAAGGACCAAACACCAAGAGAAACCACTTTACACAAATAGATCACAGATCAACACACCGATGTTTGTCACATGGTTAAAACCATCGAGAGGGAAACAGTCCATGACCCCAGCCAAATAGCTACTTGGAGCAATTTATTATGCAAAAGAAAGAAAGTTACATGAGCTTCTCATAATCAATCAACTAGCCAAGGACCCTCTATGCTCTTTAAATAGATATCATAGACCAATCGGGTGTTAAGCCACGGATCAATGGTAGGTATGATCTAAGAGAAGTTGAACCGTCAGATCACTCTATGTCTAGAACATACCGTGACCGTCGGATTAGAATATTTACAAATGCATACTAATGCATACTAAATAAACACACTATTACCTAACGGATATATTACACAATTTGATCTTAACTAACTCCTAAGTGTCTAAATATCCTAACAGAAACCCTCATGGGGGAGAAAACCCAACAAAAATGACTCTATACATAATTCAACCAAGTACATTGTAAAATACCAAGAGCAATAATAGCTTCTCCTCTTCCACATTATACTCTCTTATGCAATTCTTGAGTGTAAAGTGTGTGTAAATGAGAGAGGAACCTCACCTATTTATATTCATCATGTGAGTGACTCAAATAACTAACTAGGTCATCCAGGTTCTCTAATTAGGGCTGACCTACCTAGGAAGACTCAAAATATATTTTATATAATACTTTTGTGGATACTATTTTCTCGACTTACAATGGAGGTATTACCTCATGACCTTTACATGACCAACTACATCAAGGACATCTTCGAACGAAGGAATGACATCTTCGAATGAAGAATAAAATAAACATACAATAGAATATATTTCGAAGTTACAATATTTTAACACACACCTCTGTAAAAATGTCCCATTTCCAAGCATTATACGGCTATGAACATCCCAACTGGAAGGATTTTGTTCGAAATGAAACTAATGTTCTATATGTGAGGAACTAGTTAAAGAGAACTAATGAAATGATCGAAATGCTCAAGGATAATATAACCACATCTCCAAACCATATGAGGCAACAAGCAGATCAACATAGAACACAAAAATAATTTGAAGAAGGAGGTTTGGTGTTCGTAAAAATCCAACCATATAAACAATATTCTCTTAAACAAGGGGGGGGGGGGGAAGCTGGCCCCAAAATTCTATGGACCATACTAGATTGATAAGAATATCATTCAATCCGTATATGCTTAGACTTACCTAATAAAATTCATATCCACAATATCTTCCATGTGTCTTGTCTAAAAAAATGTTAGGACGACATCAATTGGCGCAAACAATACTCCCTATGTTATATGGCAAAGGAAAGATCATTTTTTGAACCCAAGGAAATCATTGATATTAGAGAAAATAAGATTTTCTCTCGAATAATCAAAGAATCCCTTATTAACTGGAAAATATTTATGATGAATATGCATCATGGGAGACAGAAGAATTTCATCAGCAACATTCGTCCTTACCCTTGCTTTGAGAAAAAATATTTTTTCAAGGGAAGGTAAATGTAATGAACATAATAATAATAATAATAATAATAATTACATTTAAATACATAACCCTTCAATGAAAGGGTGTTAAATAACCTATATAAGGTCCAAGTATTGTATTTCTCAATCATCATCCAATAAATATCATTTTTATTAAATTGTGGGTTTTTTTCGAGTAATTGTTGGTTTCAAAATTTGTACCACTTCAAACATCTATAATCTATGCACAAACTGAAAGATCCATCATTCTTTCGAACTAGCACTACTGGAGCTGCATAAGGGCTTATGTTATTTGAAATGACTCCACATTTTAACAAATATTGGGTTAACCTTTCAATCTTAGTTTTACGGTGATGTGGATATCTGTACGGTTTGGTATTGACAGGTTTTTCCCCTAGTTCTATCTCAATTATGTGCTCAATCTTCCTGTTTGGTGGGATATCCATCAAAAGCTCTTGGAACACCTTTTGGTGTTTTGGATTAGCTCTTATATCTCTGGTGGTTTGTAGTCATATCCTTCACATGTTAGAAACTCCATATTTTGACATTGAATTATGTAAGAAGGTGCTCCTTTTCGAATTATCATTTCCATCTAATGTGATGTAACCAATTGAGTTTGGGGTGGTTGGAAATCATATAATTTGTACATTTTTCCTAGCCATTTGAACTTGATGAAGTGATCTTGAAGGTTAGCGGAGTAAGTACCCAATGTTTTCAACCATTGGATTCCCAATACAACATATTCTCCTCCAAGAGGTACTGCAAAGAAGTCAGATTCTAGGTTATACTCTTGCATTTGTAATTAAACCTTGTGACACTTTCCCACATTTTCAATATGATTGCCATCTGCTACCATAAACTTCATGTTAGGAAATGGGAAAATGAATAAGTTTAATATATTAGAAATATTAGCATTAATATAGTTATGGGTACTTCCAGTATCTATGAGAATCAAGACATTGTTGTTTTTTATATGCCCCTTCAGCTACAGTGTTTGTGGTTGGGATATCCATTTAATGGTGTCTAATAATATCTTTGGTGTATCATCTTCTAGTTCTAAGTGTCAATCCTGTTGATTTCCCATATCATCCTCGCTTGATTCTTCATGTTTTGAGATTTTGGTGATAGGTGGAATTCTCTCTACATTGAATCTCTATTTATTTTTATTGGTAGTTTGTATCCATCCAGACACACTTTTTTTTAAATTATGGTAAAAAAATAAAAAAATAAAAAAATTATAATAATTATTATTTAAAATAATAATATTATTATATTATATTTTTATTTTTATAATAAAGTGTTTACATTGTAATTATTATTAATAATAATCTTTTAATATTATATTTGTATAAGGAGATGGAGGGAGAAGGAGTGGGAGGTTACAGCTTGTCGAGGCGTTGGCAAGAAGTCAATGAGAGGTGGAGAAGGGATTGTAAGGGATAGACGTGGATGGACAGGAAGGGAATGAGCTAAGGCTAGAGTGGGAAGAATTGCAAGTGTGGGGAGGAAGGTTGATGTGGAAGAGAAGGGTTGATGTAGAAAAGAAGAGTTGGTACATAAGATAAGGGTGGGACGTAGTGGTTGAGAAGGAATGGGGGGTGTGGAGAGGCATGCGGGTGGCTAGTGTTGGCATAATTTCCTGTCGACCTGGGTTCAGATCCCTTGTTCATCAAAAAATCCCAACATACCGTATCGACAGAGTATAACCGCATCGGTAACACCTGCAACATAGATAAGGTATCACCTAAGATATCTATGGAGACTTCTAGAACAAGGTTTCTGCAGTGATGTCAGGGGAGTTCTTGATCATAGAACCATCGAGGCACTCGACTGAAACTAGGGAATATTCTTATGCCTTCATACACACATCATCAAATAATATAAAATATTGATTTTTCGACATACATCGTACCATATATATATATATTAAACATGCATTAAAATTCCCATTAGAGGAAATTTCAACTCAAAATGGGCCTCCTAAGGAAAATTAATAAAATAATAGTTAAAATAATAAAATAATAGTTAAAATAATAAAATAATAAAATAATAAAATAATATTTATTAATTTTGGAGGAAGAAAAGAAAAAACTACCTTTTTGTTCATATTTTCGACATATCTCCCCATTTTTTTACTCAAATTTTGATCGAGAGAGCTCGTTGGATGCGGAATTAAATTCCGCATCCAACGAGTACCCACTTGGCATACTTTTGACGGGACCCACTACCCCAAAAATGAGAAATACCTGAAAAATGTGATGACGCAACAAGTACCCACTCGGCATACTTTTGACGGGACCCACTACCCCAAAAACAAGAAATACCTGAAAAACATGATGATGATGTCATCATCATGTTTTTTCAGGTATTTCTCATTTTTGGGGTAGTGGGTCCTGTCAAAAGTATGCCAAGTGGGTATTCGTTGGATGCAAAATTTAATTTCGCATCCAACAAGCTCTCCCAATCAAAATATGTGTAAAAACACAGGGAGATATGTTGAAAATACGAATAAAAAAAGTAGTTTTTTTATGATACCTATCACCAAATTTATATTAAAAAATGTTTAAGAGGTGCTCCCTTTTTGAATTTTAAAGCATTTTGATTGGCTAATACATGATGACATGGAATTTGTATTATTTTTGGAAGGCCCATTTTAAATTGAAATTTCCTCTAATGATATCATTTTAGATTCTTGACATACTTAGAAGATTCATTCACGACATATATTCATTCAACCACAGACACAGTTATCAAAGACACAAAGAAACAAATTTTAATGTGGAAACCCATCCAGTAAAAACCACAAAGGTGCTCTTCATCTGTCATGAGTAATATTTTAATGCCTTTTGTATGTGCACATATCCTGCAAACTCTTCTTTAGCTATTTTTTATAATCAATGAATTATGTTCCCATCTCATGCTCTCTGGTTTTGGTCTCTCTCTATTTTTCTATTATGCCTTCTTCTCTACTCTTCGTCGTATATATGTTATGTCATCCGCACACAACTTGGATCGACTTCATAGGATTTTACAATTCTTGTTTTACCTATCGACCGATTCTCAAATGGAGGTAAACATGGTGTCTTACTAATTTAACCCATCCCATTACATCTGAAATAGGCACTATCGACCCAATTTACAATCATGCTTTATTCCCAAAAGTAGACTATTAGTCTAACTAGATTTTTACGAAAAATAGGTCTAACTCCTCGTTTTGACTTTCCTTTCTCCTCCTTTGTTGTGGCTTCCTCTACCGTGGTCTTTGCTTGTATTGTGATTGGAATCTTCACATTTTTGAAAGTATTCTAGTTATATTTCCATGTATTCTCCTAGGTCTGATAGGCCCCCAACACTCACCTATGGCTCGTCCCAAGCCACTTTAGTCTGAAACTTTTATTTGCGCAATATTGGTCCAAACATCTTAACAGATTTTCATTGCTTCTGATTTTTGTCACACCTCTTCCTAGACCTTGTACAATTGTTCTACAAGTTCATAACCGATATGTTCTGAAGTTTCTACTTCCATCACACCTAATTCTTGTCGCACCTTTTCATACATTGGGTGGATTGTTCTTGTATCCTTTTCTACTTTCGTTTGTAGCTATGCAACACAATGGATTCCCTTTTTTTGTTGTGTCCACAATCTGGTTACTTTCTATTGTAATCGTTTCAACTCTGCAACCTTGCTCATTTTTTCTACAGGTGCAAAATTTATTCAATTCAACCTTCAACTTATTAAAATACTCTTCAGTAGTGTGAAGTTTTTATGTGACCTGCTTCAATTATGCATCATCTATCAAAGCTTCCCATGAGTGAGAAACCTGTTAATATGCCTTGGAACAAAGTGCTTCGACCTCCTAAATTTTTGGCATCGCTTCCTTTACTGCATTCCATCAAGATTCCAATACTTCAACATGTTTATTGGGAGTCATCTTTATTTCTAGCTCTATGACTCGTTTTTGGAGGTTGTCATCTACCTCACCAAGTTGAAATTTTTTATCCTTGGAGAACGTCTCATCTATAATCCCTTCATCAATGAAATTACTGCAAGTAAGCATAACAACTTCATCTAGTCACTTCCTGTCATCCTACCATGTTTTTTCTTTTTGCTCCGTCTCCTTGACTTTACTCTTTAATGATGAAATGGTAGTATTAGAATGTTTGATCTGGCCAAATATCTCATGCTCTCTTGTCTTCATTTCTTCTACTATCACTTGTTGAATGTTATGTAGTAGATACATTGGTACTATAGAAAAAGAAAAAGTTTACCTGATCATGATCCTTGATCGCGACATTGTGTTCAGGCATTCCCAGTTCAATTGCTTTAGCAATTACTTGAATTTTTCTTTGGGTAGGAGTCGACAGTACTGATCTCTGTCATGTCCCCATCCCTCAACCGGCGAAGAGGACGCGACGAACGCATCAAACACGACCAGGCAAACAGCCCAATGAGCATAATCAAAGAAATCAAATGCTGAAATTAAACTTGCAAGCATACTCAGATGCATAATTCTTTATTCATACAGCGGAAGCAAACATACATGAGCATTCCAGCATTCAACAGAATTCATTATAGTTCATTAAACATCAATATGATTTGCATAGATGGGATAACCAGCAACACTTATCTCTTGATGAAGAATTCACCCGCAACCAGCTACGTCGCTGCAACGTTCCACCCAACCATAGGCCAACTTGCTCATCTATCTCTCAGCAACGCTGCCACCCCCGAGCTGGGCATGATTCCTCCGGATTAAGGGTCAATTGCAGGCTTAGACATAGCCAAGGGGACACATAACAGCCAAACCAACACTGCTGGGTTTCACAGGCTTTCCACAGAAAAGCCAAGCCAGCACAGTCCGAAGACTATCCATTGCACTCAGGCAACCAATCAGCTGTCACAGCTTAAACAGGGAAAACGAATTCTTGAGTCATTCTTGGCCCTATCGTGGCCAAAATGACTCTCACTCGAATTTACAATGGCCCCCAAACGTAACAGCAAATACATTCACAACATGGGGAATACTACAGCCCCGAAATCTACCAGTGAGCATAACTTACAGCAGGGAAAACGACCCAATTAATCTGTGAGACAACCAAAAACGTGAACGGCCCTTCACAGTCAGTCGTGGGTGCAAGAGCACGGCTCTCAGGTCACTATGTGCGCCCCCAAACAGAAGAATACATGTGCGTGGTTAAACAATCCGAACCAGCAATGAAAGGAACAGACAATGGAGGCCCTGCGTGAGGAAAAACGGCTCCGTTTTTGTCTGTGGATGCACACACAACAGGAAGGACGCAATTTGCAGTTCGTGGGTGCTTAGCAACTCGTGGGGGAGAGGAAGAAAACCTGCGTGAGACCCAAAAACGCCTAGAGCTCGTGCGTGAGGAGCCAACAAACCAAAATCGTGGTGAGAGTGTAAACTGACCAGGGAAGAGTGCGTGAGGGTGAAGAATGGGCAGACGTGGGTGGAGTGGGCAATTGGGTAAGGCTGACAGCCTGCCACAACCACCACCACTTCAGCAATAACTCCCCCAACCACCAGCTGAAGCATTAAAGAGGTTGACAAGGTTGGATGAGACAAAGGTGACAAAACAACAAAGGTGGTGAGACAACAAGGTAATAAAACATGGGTTTTTCCCATAACCAAGGTTTGACATCCCCCTCCCCTTATCCTTTGGAATCATGCCCTTTTCATTCAACGTTGCACTGCCGTAGCTGGTTGTGGTTTATTTTAATTGATGTGCGGGTTTACATGATGCCAAATTAAAATGTGACGTATAGCACGACATACCATCGGCAATTATCCCCCATTGCCGAAACATACACAACCAAATCGATGGTGGGGCTTTTGCCTTGAGCTCCTCACCACGATTAATTACAATATATACATCATGCAAACGGGTTCGAAACCAGGGACATTACAATCTCACTTCTTCCTACAACACAATCAAATACAAATCCCATTCGATCTCTACTCTAACTTCCTATATTGCAGTACAAAGCGTCTGTAGTAAATATGTAATGTTTCTTACCATTTGGTGTGTCGTTCATCCATATTTTTGCATATTTGACTTGCTAATTCCTCCATTCTATCTGAAATAAGGTTGTATTAATCATTAGTAATACCAATAGTTCCAGTTGTCTTGTCACCCTTATCTTATTGCAACTCTTCTCACATTTTTTAGATCATTTTCTTTATTCCCCAAGTTTGGATCTGTCAAGGTTGCGCTAGATTCATTTTAACTATCATAGGGAGAGCTTCATGGGATTTCTTTTGTTGGTGGATCCTCTCCACAATTTCTGTTTTGCTTCTCTGATGTGTCATCCTATCGCGACTCAATTTTTGCAAATATTTGATCTTCTATAACAGGTTGTCTCCATTCTTCAGGCCAATCCTGAAAAATTGTTTCAATGTCTTCATCAGATAGCAGAAAATATGTAGCTAACCGTTGGTTTTGTGGATATTGTCCCAGCTGTAAAAATATATGGTGAGCCTTGACCAAAAACCTTATAATATTACAAAACCTTTGCATAGTTTCTCCTGTAATTATTTCTTGTTTACAAATAAAATACTTGAGTGCCTCTCCTTGCAAATAAAGACCAACATTATTATCTCGTTGAATTTGGAGATTCTCCTTTTTGTACCATATATTTGGGTATCTTCCACCTAGGCATGGTACAAGGGAATCTACCCCTTGTTAGTCTAGTGGTTCTTCCCATGCGGAAAATGAAATTAAAATCAAAATATATTAATAATTAAATGGATTACCCTTTTCCTACGCATATTCTAGTAATTCATTCAAGAAATAGGTTGACTAGTTCATCTAGATGTCGATTGCACACTTCTCTTCCGCAACAATTGTTCTAGCGATGTATTGGGTCGGTCGCATATTCTACAACAACTTGCTATATTAAACTTTGGTTGTGAACTGAATTACAATGTCATTCATAGAGGTGATGGAAAAACCTCCCTTATCCTTGGATAAGTTGTACTTCTCCTTCATTCAATTAGTAAGGGCAGTATCTTGGTCCTTTCCAGCGAAGAAGGGCTTTGGTTTGGCCCTGTAAGAGGTAGTCCTATGATGGATTCTATGAGATCAACGTCTAGTGATATTTTTATGTCAAGCCATAGGAAACCTCCATGAAAGAAGGCCAACAACTGTTTCATACATGTATTCACCGACGTTGTGTGATAAAAATGTGGCATATGCATCAGTGACAACAATCTATATTTATGAAATCATCTATCACACTCCATCTGGACCATGTGAATAGGTACATTATGTGTCTCTCAGACAATGGTCATATACCACTTCATGTCATGTTAAGTAAACTTCCACAGGTCATGGTTGATAAACCCAATCTTCTTCAAATTTGGGATAATGTCCATCGTAACATGAACTCCTTCTGGTATGGATGGATTTACTAGTTGATATTTCGCATTCTTTCCAATAGTAACTTTAGGTGCCTTCGTTTCCCTTAGTGGAAAATAATCAGGAAACAATCTAGCCCACCCATATCATGTTGCTTCAACATCATGTGGATTTTTCATTCGTGGTTTGTGACCAGTTCCATGACCATAACATTTTCTTCTTGATGGGTCCAGATTCTTTGGTTGTAAAACAACTTCTAAGATCAGCTCTGATTGTGAGACAACTTTTGTAGTATCTTCCCTAATAGGTGCAGGTGATAGAATCTCCATGCCTAATTATGGAATAGTGCTTGTTATTGAAAAAGAAATGACCATGCTATGAGAAAAAAAATTTGGCTCAAATGGTTGCAGACATATGGTTCATTGCAAGAAGTCAGTGAGTTTGGATGCAATGGAATGGCCAACTTTCAGTGCAAAGATGGTCTAGTTTGATGTATGCGAGAACTTTTTTTTCCCACACGATCTTGCAATAAATGGAAAATGGTGGTAGAAAATTATGTCACATGGAGAAATATTTATAACCATGTCAAGGAAACCTCCAACCAAACCATCACTTTTCCTGTCAGTTCAATGGTAGTTATTGTGCATTAATGAAAGATGTGACTAAAAAGCATGCTAACGAAATCTAGTGTTACCTTAAATTAACCACCATCCAACTATCAATTGCAACCAAAATCCATCGTGCGACAACAATTATTCTCTTGCGATAGACATATAGTATACGACCACAATTTTTCTCTTGTGATAGACATATAGTCTGTAACCACAAATTTTATCTTGCAACAGACATATAGTCTACGACGACAATTTTTCTATTACGACAGACATATAGTCTATTGCAACAATTTTTGGTTTTGCAACTCTCGTAATCTTGTGACAACAGCATTCATAAACTTGCAACAAATACACATAATCTTGCAGCAAAAACACTCACAAACTATTTTTCACTTGTTGAACTATCAGTCGACCGATGTGTGACTATTTTGATAAGGCTTTAGCTGAATTACATTCACTAAACCCTTGAAGGGTGTAAGATCTAAATTTTGTAACTGACATGCACCTCCCTCGGTGATATGAATGAAAACATATGGTCCCAACCAATGTGTTCTAATATTTCCAGGATGCTTCAAAAACTTATTGTCATATAGGAGAACAAGATCTCCAATCTGAAACTGCTTATACTTAATATGTCGGTTGTGCCAAGATTTCTGTTGCTCCTCGACATTCTAATGATATCCTACAACAAAGTGATCTTCTTCCAACTATACAAGTTGCAACAATATTTCTTCTATAGCACCAACGTCAGTCATATAAGTAATTGCAACTATCCTTAGACTAGGTACAATATATTCTAGTGGCACGACAACTTCTTGTACGTACACCAATATAAATGGAGTTTGTCCTATCAACTTTTTGCAGCTTGTGTGACAATACCATAATACCACAGGTATTTTATGATCCCAATTATATCTTTGAACATTATATATTTTCCTCAATGCATTCTCCAAAATCTTATTGAATGCTTCTACGACACCATTCACTTGTGGGTGATATGGTGTTCTCTTTCAGTGTTGAATCTGAAATTCCTCATTTAATTTGTCAATTAGCTAATTCACAAAATGTGTTGATCCAACCAGCAATTGGAAGGTTGTCAAAATTCAACAAATTCTATCACTTCAACTGATTCAACTACTTTCACTGCTTCGACAAGTTCCACATCAGCTTTGACAAGTATGAACCTCGACAGGTTTTGCACGACTTTCGAACATTGACAGAATGTCTCTGCCTTCCAGTCGTTTACGACAATTGAAATTCTAAACCGTTATAACTTATTTTTTAACTCAACATAACGGGTAGTCACCCAAGCATCTCAGCATCCTATATAAGCATGTACACTAATGTAATATATAGTATTATTATTCCTCCATATTTCATGGAGAAGAAGTAATAAATTGGTTTGAATTCTTGCATATTATCTGTTCGTATACTTTCTATCAACCTTAGTGTACTTTTGCTTTACTTATTATTTTTATATGCTTTCACCATAACAATACTCGATTCATTCAATTGACTATTGTTCCCAGGATGCACCTAGGCATGACCCGGATTATTGGCATCAGAGCTTATCTTGTTCAGAGATTAAGTTACATAAGGACTTCTATCAAATTTATTTAACTTATGCATGTTCAAACACACTCGCAAACTCAACAACACAAGAAAACACTTCCTTCAACTTCAAAAAGGATGGTCAAAGAAGCATACAATATACATGCAATTGACGAGAAAAAACAACTCATAGAAAAAGTGTTGGCTCACCAACGCATCGAAATGTTCTCCCAGTTCAACTATATTCTCATGCGATTTGCTTCGACATCCGGGGAATCCTTAATGCAACCTCACTCTCATAAAATCATCTCATTCAAAGTGAAAATGAATCTGGACATACTAAACCTTGAAGGCAAGATTGAAGTGGAATTCGTCAACAATTGGGTATAACAACTGGAATATTACTACTCGACGAATCAACTCTCTAAAGCGGAAAATATCACCATTGCATCCTTGAAGATTCCAACCTCTGTACACTACTGGTGGAAAACTTTATCAACAAATATGGAAAAATAAGGCGACCCCATATATACATGGGTAAAATTTATCGAATATGTCTGAAATAATTTCTACCTTCCCAAGTATCTTGAACAACAGTACAAGAAGTGGCAATAGATAAGGAAATTGAAAGACAAGTCCGTACATAGTTACACCAACGAGTTTCAATGATTCATGGATAGACTTGGCATCCAAGAAGAAGAGAAATTACTTGTCATGAAGTACGTTAGCGGTTTATCCCTGTACATTCTACAAGAGATGGAGTTTTTGACAGTCAGTATGCTTGCAGATGCATTTCATTATGCCAGCAATATTGAAGCTAAACAAAAAGGAAATGCACATTTCGCGAACAGTCAAACAGGTCGAACATCTGACAAGAAGTCACCAGCCAACTCTGATAAGTTCAAGAACCCTTCTCATCCAATTCCGCCAAAGCCCAATCATCAAAAGAATAAATTTGAGAAAGACAAGAGGGATCGCAGTAAACAAGCTCCTACCAAGAAATAATGTGATTATCACAGTTCAACATCGGAATGATACATCATAATGCAAAGCTTGGAGACATTTTTGGAAAAAATTTCGACATCCAACTTGTCTGACAAAACCCTGGTAGAATCTAATCCATATGCATCGACCCTCTTGGCTTCAACCTTGACTAATATGACATCCTCGACTATCGTCGATGAGGAAGAATGAGAACACCTGTTCCATACATGGATATGGGTTCAAAAGAATCTGTTACATGTAATTATGGATAATGGTAGCCAGAAAAACTTTGTTTTTGAATATCTTGTGAAGAAATTAGGTCTTGTCGCCACTCCACATCCACAGCCTCACAATATCGGTTGGATGAAGGATGGAAAGGAATTGAGAATCACACATCAATGAAAACTCTCCTACTTCATTAAGACTTTTGAATATGAAGTAATCTGTGACGTGGAACCACTTTCTGTAGCCGACGCCTTGTTCAGAAAACCATACCTATGGGATCTACATGGTACATATCAGTCACTACCTCAAAAGGTTATTGCCAAAATAAAAAATCAATGGTATGGCATACTAGAGTGACAACCCACATCAATGGTTGCTATGATATATTCCAAACAAATAAAGAAGCATATCAATCATGCTCAAAATTTTTCATTAATCATGATAAATACTCAACATTCCAGGAAGACTACATCAACGAGTCAACTCACCGACCAGTGTAGCTCCCGACAATAAGAATAGATCATCTGCATTCTTGAAGAATACCAGAACGTATTTCAAAAGACAAACTAAGTACCTCTACATTGTTAGGTAAAACACTCCATTGAACTTGTTCCTGGCTCTTCATTACCTAACGCATCTGTTTACAAAAGATCCATTCTCAAAAACCAAGAGATTCACAGGAAAATCCAGGATTTAATCGACAAGGGTCATATCCACCCCAACTCCTCTCCTTGTGGAATTTGAGTCATCCTAGTTCCAAAGAAAGACGGGACTTGGCACATGTGCATTGACTATCGGGCTCTCAACAAAATTTTAGTGAAGAACATATACCCTCTTCCACGAATAGATGAACTCATCGACAATATGAAAGGTGCTAAGTTCTTTACGAAACTCAACCTCATGTCGGGATACCACTAGATTCCAATTGATTCCACTGGTGTATGGAAAATGGTTTTCAAAACAAAAGAAGGATTGTTCGAATGGATAGTCATGTCTTTCAGATTAACCAATGCACCTACAACCTTCATGAGATATATGGGTGACCTTCTCTGACCTTTCAGCGGTAAGTGTGTCATTTTTTAGCTCGATGATATCTTGATTTTCAGTCGATCATGGGAAGAACATGCCAAATAACTTCAACAAGTCTTTGAGACTCTCCAGAAACATTGAATATATCTGAACATGGAAAAATGTTCATTTTCGATGACCATAATCAAATATTTGGGATATGTAATTGACTCTGTAGGCACCCATGTCGACCGATAAAAAGTACAGATCCTCAAAGAGTGTCCCATTCCTCAAAACATTCATGAACTAAGAATTTTTGTTGGTTTGACAAATTTATATCGACGATTCATACTTGGCTTCAACCACATCACATGGCCTTTGAATCAATTGACAAAAGGAAATGGGAAAATTGTCTTCAAATGGACACCAACACAACAACAGATTTTGAAAAACTCAAAAACAAGCTTTGTACTACACCAGTACTTGTGTTACCTGATTTGCATCAACAATTTGAGATTGAGACAGATGCATCAGACTATGCCCTTGATGCAGTAATCACTCAGTCATGTCACCCAGTGGCATTTCATTCCAAGACTTTCAGTAACACTGTTAGAAGGTACTTGACGTATGAAAAATAATTATACACCATTGTGCAATCTCTTAAGCAATGGAGACACTACATTCTTGACAAAGAAACAGTCATCCTCACTGACCATGAACCTTTGCAGTTCGCTCTGTCCTAGTTAAAACCACAAACAACTCGACAGCTCAAGTGGATTAATTACCTAAAACAATTTCAATTGGTAATTAAGTATCAAAAAGGCAAATCCAATTTCACCATCGATTGTATCAACAGACCACCCATTACTCTATTGTCTATAGTGATGAGTATGTAGGGTTATTACACCACTACTTGGCCACAATTGTATTCGGTAGACTACGACTTCTCTGTAATTTATCGCCAGCTTCGTACTGACACGTTGTCTACTGTCGACTAATTCTTGAAGGACACCTTGCTATACAATATTGGACAACTTTGTGTACCAACCGGTGAGCATCGACAAAAGCTCATTTTGGGCATGCACTATAGCAAGACTACAGGACATTTTGGAGTCACAAAAACACTTGTTATCCTCCAAAAGTATTTTTACTGGCCTTCACTTAAATCTGACGTCAACAAGTAAATTCGATCGTGCATGGTTTGTTCCATTTCTAAATCGCTGAATCGGCATCAATAACTATACACACCTCTTCCAATTCCAAGTCAACCATGGGAATCTATTTCTATGGATTACTTGACAGGATATCCAACTACCAAACATAAACATGACACAATTTTAGTAGTAGTCGATATATTTTCCAAGATGGCTATACTCATACCATGCAATAAGACTACGACAACACAACAGACTCCTCAACTATTCTTTGAACATGTGCGGAAACATTATGGCCTCCCGACGACCATTATTTCTGACATAGATGCTATATTTGTTAGCATATTTTGGAAAACTCTCTGGAAACAGCTCGACACGAGACTCTCTTTGTCGACAACCTTCCATCCGTAGACAGACACACAGATGAAAGGTGTAAATCACTTAGTCATACAATTTATCTACATGTACAACCACAAGCATCGTCGAACATGGGATGAAATCCTTCCATACATACATCACAACTACAATCGTGCTCAGCACAGTTCCATGGGAAACAAACCATTTGAGATCTTTTATGGATTTCAACCCTCGAATCCTATCAACTTAATTAGTTCCTCGACACAGTTGAACGACACTGACTTTGAAGGACGAGAAGAGGAAAAAACATTGAAGTTTAGAGATTGAATCTACAACATCTAGAAGCAATCATGGGAAATGTTGCAATGATAGAATGCAAAAGCTAAGGCCCGACACAACAAGAATTGTATTCCTCATTCATTCCAAATTGGGGATTAGGTCTAGTTACATATAAATAAGGAGCACTTCACTAGTCCATATAGAGAGATGAAACCTTTCCAATATGGTCCATACAATATCCTTAAACAAATTGGAGAAAACATTTTTCAGCTCGACATTCCTGAATTCCTTGGCCTACATCCAGTATTCAATGTATATCTACTTCGACCATACCATGCACCATTGTTGGAATAGAAGGACTTGCAGACAGTAGAACCTAAATACATCCATCCATATGTTCAGGAACCTCTTCTTTATGACACCATTGTGGGATGACGCATACGCCATACAAGGACGAACTTCAATCCCTTGTTTCAAGTGGCTAAATATGGACAAAATATTATGCAAGGAAAATGGTACTCTGTTACTAAAGTAGCCAATAAGTTTCCTCAACTAAACAAATACACAATGGAGACCATTGTTTCTTGAGGAAGGAGGAATGATCCAACCAGTAGTTGGGAGGTTTTCGAACTTCGACAAAGTATAACACTTCGACTTCTTCGACTATTTTTACTTATTCGATAGGTTCCACATTGAATTTTACAAGTCCAAACCTCAACACAACATACCTCGAAAGGTTTCACATGACTATCAAACATCGAAAGAATGTCTATTCCTTCGAGTCATCTGTGATGGTTTAACTTCTGAACCATTATAACTTATTTTGTTGCTGAATGTAATGGGTAGTCACCCAAGTGTCTCATTGTCCTATATAAGCATGTACACTAATGTAATATATAGTATTCTGATTCCTCCATATTTCATGGAGAATAAGTAATAAATTGGTTCGAATTATTGCATATTGTCTGTTCATATACTTTCTGTCGACCTTAGTGTATTCCTGCTTTACTTATTCTTTTTATATGCTTCTACCATAACAACACTCGATTCATTCAGACGATGGTTGTCCCCAGCATGCACCTGGGCATGACCTAGATCATGTGTGCCTTGTTTGCTTATCAAAATATTTAGGAATCGAAATCGGGCCACTACATTGTCGAAGAGAAATCTTGCAGTTGTCTTAGAAGTACAATCCTTTACTGGCATTGCTTCAGACCATCTAGTCAAATAGTTTGTCATAATGATTATATAAAATGCACTTTTTATTTTCCCAATGGATCAATAGGATCCACAAAATCAACAACCCATTTTTTAAATGCATGTAAATTCTCATGTGTTACTACCGGCATCTCATCTTGTCACAATGATTTTCCAATCCTTTGGAAGATATCACATTTGTGACAATAATCTCTAGTGTTTGCATGCAAAGTAGGCCACCACAATCCTGCTTGTAGTATCTTGCACATTGTTTCTTTCCTACATAATGGCCTCCTACGACACCAACATGCGCTTCATTCAATACCATCAGTCTCTCATGTTCCAAGACACAACGACGAAGGATTTCATATAGACCCATCTTGTATAATTGTCCAACGATCAACTAGAAATCTGCAACTTTTACAACTAATTATTTCTTCTGTGATTTACTGAACCCTTTTGGTGCATATCATGTAGTTAATAGATGTATAATATCTCTATAGTGATCATCGAACATATTGACAAAAAATAGTTGTGCGTCAGGAAGACTATCGTCGATACTACCAGGCTCTTCTCCAGTTTCTAGCCTCGACAGATGGTCTAGTACTGAATTAAGTCGACCCGTATTGAAAATAATTTCAAATTCAAACTCTTGGAATAGAAAAATCCAACGACAAATACCCCCCCCCAACACTAGCCTATTAACCAAATATTTTCCATGCAGAATGGTCTGATACATCTTGAAAAGTAATCCCAACAAATAATGTTGGAATTTTTGAAGAGCATATACCATAGAGAGTACTCTTTTTTGTCGTGGTATAGTTCTTTTCTTGCATCAACAATTTTCTATTAGAAAATGTGATGGGATGATCAAAAGAACCTTCACCTGACTATGCAAGTACAATGCCCAACACAGTAGACAATGGATTGACATCTACATGAAATTATTTTTTTCCAATATGGAAATACCAATATAGGTGTTGTAACTATATTATTCTTAAAGACATCTAACTCTCTTGACATTGATCATTCCATTAAAACTTGATATCCTTCTTCAACAATTTCTCCATAGTGGTTGTAGCCTCTACTTATCCTCTAGTGAACTTTCTATAATACTCTATATATCCTAAGGTATTTCTCAATTATTTCACTTTTGAGGGTGCTGGTAGGTCAAAAATAATCATGATATTTTCATGATCCATTAGTATTCCATATCAACAAACCACATGACCAACAATATTCCAAAAGGGGAACAAAAAATGCACTTCTTTAAATTAAGGGAAATATGGAACTGTTGACACCGGTCGAGCATCATTCAGAGACTCTGAATGTGATATTTTATTATCCTGAATATCGTTTTGTCTTCAAAGTATACCTCCATAAATTTATGGATGAAGAATTTAAAAGAAGCTACAATTATTCTAGAAAAAATTGCAGGAGCACTCTTAAGTCCAAAGGGCATTACTGTATACTGGAAACATCCCCATTCTGTCGCAAAGGTTGTTTTGTGTTGATATTCATTTGCAATCCTGATCTGATGGTACAAAGAATCCATCAGTAAATGAATATATTTCTTATCCTCTGACACTCTCTAATACTTCATCTATAACTGGATTCGGAAATGGATCATGCAGGAAGGAATCATTCAACTTTCTGAAGTCGACGCAGATATGGATTTCACTAGTTTTCTTGTCTTTCACTACCATAGGACTAGTCCATTCATATTCTTCGATAGGTTCTATAATTCCTGCATCTAAAATTATTTCTAACTATGTCTTGACTTTTTCTTTATACCTTGGATTGAGTCTGTATGGTCACTATTTAATAGGTTTTGCATCGGGCTTCAAAGGAATCTTCATTTCTCCTAGATCTCCAACAATTCCCTTCATTTCGAAAAATTTAGTGGGGAACAGATCCTGGAACTCATGTAATAGATCTATAACCTTTCCTATAGTATCAACATCCCAGCAGTCTCCAATATTGACAAATTTTGGATTCTTTGGATAACCAATAATTACTTTCTTTATTTTCAAATGATTCAAAAGCTTGTCACTTGATATACCTAACCCTTCCACTGTGCGAGTACCTTCGGACTCGGGAATATTTATGTTGCATGGATCCTCATCATCAGGTTCACCTATTATATTGTAGCACTCCATCCAATGTTGAACCGTCACACTGCTTTGATGGAAACTTGGCATTGACACAGGAATATCTTCAAAAATATTAGTTTTGATTACTTGCATAGCAGCATCAATTGAAGGACTATCATCAGTCAATTCAAACATATGTGTGAAACTAGAGGTTATCTCTTCCCACTCAATTGTTCCTCATTGCAGCTCAACCGACATATACCAATTTCTCACTATCATCTCTAAAGTGTGTACAAACCGGTGGACCCATTCTTGTCGCAATGATGTCTCCCATGTTGTGCGACAATGCTCAATATGTTCAACATGATTAGTCATTCCAATATATTTTTGACCAATGTAGAGAACATTTTATGCAAATCATACTTCCATCAATATTCAGCATTGTGTCCATTCTTAAATAGTCTAATTATGCACAACCCACCATCTTGCAGGTGTAGCCTTCAATGCAAAATCCAGGGCTAACAAGCACTAAGGTGTAGAAATTCAGGCCTGCAGTAGATTAATTTCACCCACAACAATTAACAATTGATCATGCAAAATTATCAACAATGGAGACTGAATATGGAGCTGTAACACAAAATTATATTAACTGAGTGTACAATAGCCAACCCTGTAATAACATAGGCTGTTTAATATATAGAATACATGAGCAAATCGAATGCATAAGGAAGCATCCAAATCTAGCATAAAGCAGGCTTACCCAAAATAGGCAAATCCCCCATAGGTGTAA
>LPNX010479276.1:1568365-1604730 GCA_001517045.1 Pseudotsuga menziesii
TTCACCCTGTAGAGGCCTTTCGATCTCAACAAGATCTCCATCTCTGCTTTCCATTCAAAATAGTTGAAGGGAGTGAGGATAGTTTTCTGTGAATCCATAGCTTTAGAAAATCTGTCCCGGCTGTCAGTAGAAGGCTCCCAGTCTTGATGTCGAACCTGCAAAAAAAATTTTGGAGGAGAGTAACAACCTACAATGGCTCTGATACCATGTATAAATTCAGGCCTGCATTAGATTAATTTCACCCACAACAATTAACAATTGATCATGCAAAATTATCAACAATGGAGACTGAATATGGAGGTGTAACACAAAATTATATTAACTGAGTGTACAATAGCCAACCCTATAATAACATAGGCTTCTGAATACATAGAATACATGAGCAAATCGAATGCATAAGGAAGCATCCAAATCTAGCATAAAGCAAGCTTACCCAAAATAGGCAAATCCCCCATAGGTGTAAAAACCTGATCCCAAATCTATCAAGGACCCCACGAATTAGCAAGGGCGCATGGGCAAGCTAAAGAGTGGTCAAATGGTAGCTCATACATGCTTTTTCATGGAGGAAAGAGTGGAGGAAGAAGAGGCAACAAAGCTGATTCACCTCACCTAGTCTTGCTTTCCTATGTGCCTTAAAACACTGAAAAAGCAGGCAATAAAGCAGAAAACGCAGAAGGGCGCCTAGGAGGCTAGGAATAAAGCAGATTTGATTCCTAAGGCTTTCCCAAGTGCTCCATGAGTCAATAATGGCAATTTTGACCTCTATGGATAGGAAATTAGCAACTTGCACATGGTGGGACTCATGGACTAGGCAAATAAGACAAAATAAATGAAATAATGTCTAAGTGGGTAAACACTATGGGTTGATTATTCTAACATAAGGTTCATATACTTTCTCTTCAAACTTTGTAAGAAAATATTCCAAGTTAGGTAAGCCTTCATAGCTAGGTAGATCACATACCTTAGTATCTAGCCATCGCATAGAATTTCTAATTCTTGTGCATTTTCGCATGGATACTTCATGTAGTCATTTTTCCAGTTTTCCAGAGCTTCTCTTGAATCCGATGAGCAGCAACTAATACTTCCCCAACTGATTTTTCCATCAGCTATCGGATTCACAAAGTCATCCATCACATAAGAAATATTGTAGATATGGTCCAAATATCCATCTTCTCCTTCACTATTTACTTGCTCGACATACCTTTGGCCTTCCAGAGGATTAATTGGTGCGACCACCCTTTGCTCTACATCCTCAAACGTTAATATCCTCTTCTTAAAATTGATAATAGTTTGATTTTCAATGGACCAATCGATCCCCATAAGTGCGGGATATGGATTTGTATCATCGACAATATCTATCAACTCAAAATATGCATATAATAATTCCTTCTATCTCGACAGGAACCTTTGTCAGTCAACCAATAGAAAAAAACTTCGACTGATTAGCTAATGTTAGTTGAACAAGAGACCATACTAGTCTTAGATTTCCCATACTTTCCCATGTTTGTCTGGTAAGAATATTAAAATTTGAGCCTAAATTGAGAATAATATAACCCATGTTGTAATCACTTATCTAGCCATTCACCCATGGCTCACAACTATTTTTCAATCTTTTCCCAATGTGGTTAACTCTCTTTTATGGTTACACATCTAATTGACGTTCTTAGACTAACGTTGACAATTCTGCTATAACATCTTTATCTTATATTAATGCTCAACAAATTTTAAGGAATTCTTTCAACTCGATAACCTTCTCTGTTGGTTTCTTTTGAAATAGTTGTTCAAATATTTGAGGCGTTTCCAATATTGGTCCTTCATTTGGTACAATAGTGGAAGTCAACGCTTGATTTCTGTCGACAAACTCAAGTCGAGCGTCCAATAATGCTTCCTTTTCTTTTTGGAAATCAAATGGTATTTTATTTTGTTGTACCGGACAGAATCTTGGTTTTCCATATGGTGCTTCTTGATATCCTCTAGTCGTAACACCTCCTCTTGTCATGACAACAATATTAGGCTCCCTCAGTTTAGCAGAAATATTCTGAATGTTTGGATTATAATTCTGAGATGGGTTTTTGTTTCCCATGTTTCTATCCTGCCACTTAGCAATCAACTGTGGACATTCTTCAACAATATGATCCAATGCTTTACAATAGGAACATGTTAATGTATGATTAGTGAAATCTATGGAAAAATGTCCAGGATGTCCACAATTATAACAATTGACTTAGCCTATTCCATGAAAAAATCCTCATCCTCGTCCTCAACCTTTAAAAATTATACCCCCCTAGCTTGATGGTATGTTTCCTGAGGGTATTGTTCCTGAGCTTGCTTGGCTTACATTTGTTCATCATTTTTAATCAGGTATGTGTCGACTGTCTTCTTCTACAACAACTGATATTCCATGCAATCTTTCTCATCATGTACCAGTGATCAACATAATTTACAATATAGGTTGGTTAGTGCACTTTCTATTTTCTGTAAATATAAGCATTCCACCGACCGATGTCCTTTGGTATGACAAATTCTACACCAAGTAATCCCTTGTGTATTCATCATATTTTGTGTGTCTGATTCAAGATAGTTCATGAATATTGGGCATGAATATTTATGATGGACCTCCATTCTACATCGTGTACACTAGAGTTCCTCCTACACTTATTTTCCTTTCTTGATATCTTGCAATTGCAATGTGAGGTTGGCAAGTTGCAATTGTATCTGCATCATTCCCACAGTAGCTTCTCCAACTAGTGAAGCCTTCAATTTCATAGAAAGATTAAGATCCTCACTCTGGTATACAAAATTCTGTTGCAAAAAAGGAACCAGGATATGCGGTAGCATCACCACAATAAACCAATTATTATGTTGGAAATCTGACATCTAAAAACTCACTTTAGCCATTAGAGTTTTAAATCTTTGGTCAAAGTCCCAAACAGACTTAGTCGATAACTACTTGATCTATTTTAACCTTATAATGCATTGTGACTCAGATTTAGGCTTCTTAAAATCATATATTAGTCTCATTCAGATTTCATCTAATTATTTATGGGGAATCCCTGCTGGAACCATAGAGAATTTTATATACCAGTCAAGTGCATGACCTTTAAGGGTTGTGATCATCTGGGCTCTTATTATAGCCACATATTGGACTTGTAGCATTTTCCATATAGCTTCGCATAGGAACCAATTTTTTTCAAGGTCCTCTGACCTATTTTCATTAACTATCAACAACTTTATATAATTTCTAGCCATTCTATCTACTCTTGGTATTTCTGAATTAAAAGTTCCAATAGTAGGAATTCCTTGAATGCTATTTCTACTATTATAGTTTTTATGATCAACAAAACCACTGGGAAATGTGTTTCTAGATATTACCTCAAGTCCTGGAGAAGTACGCAGGGTTGAGGGTATGTTGTAATCTTGATATGGATTTGGTACCTCCTCTTCTTCTTCCTCAAATATAAGTTGATATTCCTCTTATTCTTCATAATATTCTCCATCAATATGTTGTGCCAATTCGTATTTCTTTATTTTGGTTGCACAACAACTTCATCTCCTGGTCATAGTCCTTCTTATCTTTCCTAACTGAAATATTATTCCACTTCTCAAGCAACCACCTTCTTGCTCAGTCTTGTTATCAATAAGAAACATCTCAACTTATTCTCATCCATTCTTCTTACAATATTTCTTGTGACTTTACCAAATTTCCCCACACACAGATATTATGCTATCGAACTCCATTCTCAGGATCCCTTTTTCACATACCAACATCTTTATCCATAGCTTCAAATATTTCATATAACAACCTCTATATTCTTGAAACAACTCTCTTTTTGTTTCACTGTATGAATTTATCGTGTCGATTGCAATATCAGTGATATATCCCTCTAGAATACTATCAACCTAGAAGTCGACAACCCTAGATATAGGGTTACTAAGTATTTTTATCTTCTAGATCAACTGAGGGTTCCACTCTGTAGGTTCTCTGCCTCAAAAAATGTTCTAATGCATTTCTAGTTTTGAAAACCATTCATACAATACAATGGGAAGTTCACTAAAGAAAATATCATGAATGTATGTGTAAAGGTATCTTTCCAACCATTTTGTAGGGCTTAGTTGCGATCCTTTACTTTCTTCTTGCACAAACTCTTGTTCTTTATAATCAACCCAATATTGAACTTATGGTTTCCTCATGTGCCAAAACATATCCTTGTTACAATGATTCAAGTCCTGGAAACATAACCACATGTTAGCGTGATTTCTTGTCAACCCAGGTTCTAATCCTTTGTTCGTCAACAAAGCCCAAGATACTGGCCCGACAGAGTATAACCTTGTCAGCAACATCTGCGACGCAGATAAGGTATCACCCAAGGTATCTATGGGGACTGTCAGAACTAAGTTTCTGTAGTGATGTCATGGGAGTTCTTGATCATAGCACCATCTAGTCACTCGACCAAAACTAGGAATAGTCTTTTGTCTTCATACATACATAATCAAAGAATATAAAATATTTATGAATCGGTATACATTGCAACATTAAGTCTATATATATTTTAAACATGCATTAACATTCCATATCATTCATATCATTTTAGATGTTTGACACACTTAGCAGATTCATTCACGACAGATATTCATTCAACCATAGACACAATTATGAAAGACACATATTTTAACATGGAAACCCATTCGGGAAAAACCACAAAGGATCTCTTCATCTGGAATGAGTAATATTTGAAGTCATTTGGTATGTGCACACATCATGCAGACTCTTCTTTAGATATTATTTACAATCAATGACTTATTTTCCGGTCTCATGCTCTCTGATTCTGGTCTCTCTCTCTCTTTTTCTATTCTACCTTCTTCTCTACTCTTCATCATATACCTTTTATGTCATACACACACAGCTTGGATCAACTTTATAGGATTTTAAAATTCTTGTTTTACCTGTCGACATGTTGTCTTACTAATTTAACCCATCCCATTATATCTAAAAGTAGACACTATCGGCCCAATTTATAATAATGCTTTATTCCTAAAAGTAGATTATTAGTCTAATTATATTTTTACCAAAAATAGTTCAAACTCCTTGTTTCGACTTTATTTTCTCCTCCTTTGTTGTGGCTTCTTCTGTCATGGTATTTTCTCATCTTGCGATCGAAATCTTCACCTTTCTGTTAAGATTCCTGTTATCTTTTCTTGACTTTTTCCTAGGGCCAATAATTGGTGCATGGAGTAGAAGAGGACGTGGAAATGAATGGAGAATTGGAGAGGTTCAATGAGGTGAGCCGAGAAGGATGGCGATGGTGATAGAAGAGGTGAGGGGCATGGAAGGATTAATGTAGGGGATGTCTGCAAGTGTGAAATGTGGGAAGCACGTGCAGGGGAGAAGGATGCAATGAGGCGAGAGTGGAGGAGGCGTGGCATAAAAACAAGGTAATATGGATGGTATCAAGAGAGGGTGCACAACAAAGGAGTGATGGAAATAGTTGGAGAAGATGGGAGATTACAGGCAAGCATAACGTGATGAGTAATATGTTGACAGAAGTAGCTGGTGTAGCAAGCGCCAAGCCTGGATCTGATACCAGTGAAGTAGGAAAATACCATATATAAAATAAAAAAGTATTTTTAAACAAAAATGTCTGTGATATGAAAATTACAATATATATTTGGATTATATAAGCCTTATCGAGCGTGCTAAGTGACTGTTCGTAAAGTAACAACTTTTCTTAGTAATTTGTTAGATATTTTTACATTTTAATCATTATTATTTTTTATTTTATTTTTATTTTTTTTCTTATTATTTAATGTAGATGACAAATCACTAGGAAGCACATAGATTTAACGATATTAAGAAATTACCAAAACAATACTTTAGGGATTATGAAAATGGTTTAAGTACCTATTGAGCTAGATCCCCATTACAATTAATAATGAGATATTTGTGCAATAGTTCACTATTGTTCTAATCCAAAGAATTAGACCACTACTAAGATGAAATGAAAGAAAATCATGCGAATAGGTCTTGAAAAATAACACAATAAGTGGATGCACATGATAATGGGGTAACTAAATAATCTCATAAAATACTAGAAATAATTGAATAATGAAAATTTCAATTCATGACCTCTTGTTGAGGCCTGGAAAATCCCAGTTATCGACAGTAGGTATTCTCCCCAATAAACGCTCCCAATTAGCTCGCTTATTGTTTGGTATGGGGAATCCGTCTGGTTTACGGTCTGGCTACCGTAGAGTTAAGTAACAGTTTAAATCTATTTTACAGGTTGCGGCCCGGTCCACCGTTTATGTGATTTTTTATGTTTTATAAATGATATGCAAGTGCCTAAATTTAAATGCAGATGATCCAGAAGCAAAGGGTTCACAATGTGATGCGTAGGTTCTTACCTCCCGTCTTATCTCCTTTGTTTCGGAATCATATAAAACAAGTAACAACCAAGATAAACTAATCTAACTTTAACTAACCTATCCCTAGGGAGCAAGATGATTGTTTGCTTGAGTAATTTACTGTATTATCTACACACAGAATTTTACAGATAGCTGATATAATTTAGGATACATAGAACACAACAGAAAGAGTAACATAGATATAACTAATTGTTTATTAAAACATTCATTATTCATTTGTTGCACAAGATTCAAAACAAGGAGATGAAATCATTCACGACTAAGAAATATTTCATAGTTAGAGCGATCTCATAAATTTGCATAGTCAGCTAACACAGAAATAGTTATATCTAGCCATCCACACAACCTGCATTTGAAACTCAACAGCCCCTTCTCCAGCAGAAAATTCATTCCTCTTTATTATAATCAGAAATAGTTCCTCTTACAATAATTCTTTCACATGAGAAAGCCAGAAAAGTCCTTGATCTATTTGACTTCACCTATATTTATACATTTCAAAAGACTCTTGGTTTTCCTGCCCCTTGGGCTTCCTTCACATTCGGTTACAAAATATTTGTCTTTTAGTGCATTCACTAATTAAGAGACAGATACAAAAATATTACAAATATATTTCGATGTGTCAAAAAGACAACACTTAAATGGGCCCATCCAACTCAGCAATGAATGGCTTCCATGTCTTAGCATTTGAAGCAATTATCTCAAACTCAGCTGGCTCCAAGAATCTAATTGTGACTTCATGTTTGGAATCCTGAGCCCTTATGTCAGCCATCCTTTCCAGGAGTAGTCGAAACAGATCCTCTAAAAGTAAGTTACTAGCTGCAACTTGAGAAATCACATTTTTAACCACCCTTTCATCTAAGTTCTTTATCGATTGTATGCTGAGCTCATCTTCCTGAAACCTAACATGTAATTGCTACAAAATTTCTTCATGATGTGAAAGATCATCCAACCTCCTCTTAGATGATTTCTGACATATATTATAGGTGGTAAGTACTTTCTTAGAAAACTCCCTGCATTTATCTACTATCTTCTGGACAACCTCTATCAATTTTTCAACAGCTCTATTGTTGAAACCTATTAGTTCATACTCAAGCTGTAGTCTTTTTGGAGCTTTGATTGGTGTGTTTTCTGGAGGATCCTTGGTCGTTTGCATCCATGTCAATCATCCTTGAATGAATTCTACAATAAATTGAGTTTTATCTTTGAACTCTGTAGTTGTGGCCAAAATTTATTGCATACGATATTCTACTTGTTTGGATTTGAAGACTTCTCCCGCGATCTGAACCTGCATCTGATAGATCTTATTTCTAAGAAAAAGAGCATGATTTGTTAGAGGCAGTATATCTATCCTTTGTTCATTTTATGCCTTTAACAACACCTCCAAAGAACTCTTCTGAGCTTCTAATCCCACCACTTGGTCTTCAAATTGTTTTGCTCGCTGATCAGCCATAGACTTCTATGCTTCTATCTCTGCAATTTTGTTTTCCAATTCCCCTTTCTCCCTACTAAGTTTCATGTTTGACAACTTCAAAGTATCTTGCTCTTATTATAAAATTTGATACTCTTGCTGAAGCTTTTCATAGTCTGAGAGAGTATCTTAATACTTTCTCTTGGATTATTTGCAAACACTTTCTTCTTTCTGCAAGACCTCTTTCATCTCAGCCATTTTACCCTTGAACTGCTCAAGGGTCTCTCTGAGTTTGTCAATATTGTGAGAATTTGCATATGCATTTTCAATTCCCAGGGAGGCCAATTGCTTCAGATTATCTTCAACATTTTTCACTACTATTCTCTCTGTCACTGTGGTGACTGGGGGTCAGTATACCATCTTCAAAGTCTTCTCTGTTCTCCATACGATTGACTTATTTTTGGGATCAAACTATACATCCTCTAGACATGCAACCTCAAACTGATTTGATGGGGTGAATGGTACCAACTCCAACTCAACTAAAGGGATATGCCCCCTGTAAGTATATTTCCTGAAGTGGATGGAAGGTTCTCAAGGTCATTCCGAATAGGGATCCATATTTGATCCTCACCACCTACATCATCATGACTTTCCTTGGTTTGTTCTTCTGTTAACCCTTCTTTTTCTTGTACTTCGGGTTCTAGATTCAAAGCTTCTTCAGCTATGTCCTTTTCTAGTTCATCAATATTTTCTTGGATGGCCTCCTCTTTCTTTCTCCTTTCTTCTTCTATCTCATTCCTAGCAGCTTCTTTTTCTTTTTCTCGCTGCTTCTCTTTATCCAATATCTTTCAGGCCCCTTCTGCCATTCTTTGGACAGTCTTTTCTTTTACTCTCCTAGTAGCTTCCTCATCCTGGCTCTTTGATTCGAGATTGCTTCTTCCACTGCCTTTATTCCTAGATGTTATGGTATTCAAATTTAGCTTCTTGTTCAGGGAGGTTAGGCTGTAAATGTTCCTATACTTCTCTTCTTCTTTGTCAACGTAGTCAGCATACTCAAAATTTACTTTGAGTGATGCCTTATAGGCTGCAACCTTTCCTTGAGAATCATTCTGATGAAAGTCCTTTTCACCAAAATGGAAATTTTCCATCTCCTTAACAAATTCAGGGGAATTATTGACCTTGGTAAACTTGTAACTACCCACATAGAAGGGTAAGGGTGGGAACACAACCTTCTTCAGATCGAACATGTGGCTTCCGAATCCATTCAGAAAGCGTTGTCTGAAAGCTTCTTTGTGGACTATATAATCTGTTGCGTACTTTGGTATCAATGAGGGTGCTTTTGTTCCCCCATACATCGTCAAATATGTGCCTTCTAATGAGAAGAAGTAATCCCCATATTCCTTAATAGAATCCAAGGCTCCTTCAAATAGGCTTAGACATTCTTCTAGAAAAATCAGCTTGTATAATGGCATCGGGAATTCTTCATAGATAATCTTATAGTGATTATGATATTTATGAGACCCCAATATCTGGTAAGCTGTATATATAGGGGATTTTCCTCCCTTCCATGTACACTTTATCCCTTCAAACCGATGGCGGTAAAGTATGCAGTCTACTAAAAAGAAGGCATATAAAATTCAACCTTGTTGAGGTACAGACCTTCTTGGGATACCTTGATGGAGGTGGACAAATTTTTTACTATTATTTTGGCCCAGTTGAAGACTATTCCTTTCATAGCTATATGGTAGATCAGTGCAATCCACCCAAACTTGTAAAACTTCCCATCATCTCTTCCATAAATCATGTTCAATAGCAACACTATTAATCTATATGGGGTCTTTAGGTGAGTTGTCTCGTACTCCCCTGATTACTTGTTTCTAAAATTATTTACCTCAACCATCATCATCTTAGCTGTGGTAGCGTAGTCGAACTTCAATCCCTTTACCCACTCTGTTGTCATGCTAATTTCCTTTTCGGGAAAGTTGTATGCTACTGATAAAAATGCGAGTGTGGAGGATGAAAATCCTTTGTTCTCTGCACTGTTCATCAACATCCCTATCGCATCTATCCTAGGAAGAATCCATCCAATGACTTATGCATAAGGGAAAATTTCTAGTCTAGTGGTCACCTTGGTTATCCAGGATCTCATCACGTTGTCATACAGCGCTAGGTCTTCCAACCCTACTTCTAGAACTTTATTTTCTACCAGCTAGTGATAAACCTGACCCCATTTGAACTCGAGCTCAACTCTAGTTACTGCCTTTGTATCCTCATAAATGATCTCTACCCTTGCTATGGATGCAACTTTTGCAACCTCTACATTTGAGTCATAATCGATGATCTTAGCTTTCTTTTTACCTCTCTTCGTCATGTTATCTGCTATGAGCGGTATCTGAAACAACCCAAAATGTATTATTGTATAAAACTAACTCATGCATTTGAACGATAGAATAGACAAAATGAAAATGATATGTTGGGCCAAATATTCAAAACAATCATCAATATATTTTTCATTACCCTGCTATCCTCGACCATTAGGTCAAGACAACGATATAGGTCAATGGATCAGAGCTCGACACTTAAATCTATGGACCTAGGAAACTTTGGCCTCTATACTGTAGAAGAGAAAACATGATCTAACTACTGGGAGGATTTTCCGCACTATGGCCCAAAATTCTGAAAGGTTCACGGCCGAAAAAACGTGCTCCGACGTTGACGGTGACGATGCCCTAAGTTCACATCTTCGGGCTTAACATCCCACGACCAAAAGATAAAGTCCCAAAAGATACGGGGTTTTCCTAAGATTATAAATTCATAAACCATAAAAATTCTCGAAGATGAGAAATCAATATGCTCCATGCCGACAAGAAACTCGGGTGCATGGATAATCGTCATAACCTAGCAGACTGCAAGAAAATACTTCTACGGTCGAACTGGTGAGGCTATGAGTGTAGGTATAATGGTGAGGGAAATTTCTAACCCTAAAAGGAAATGAGAAACTTAAAATTAAAGGGAAAACCCCCCCTTTTAAACCCACAATCAAACCTACCCAACCTTTCACGGGAGAACTACCAACGACAGCTCAAAAACAAATTTAACTTGTCAAACCGACACGAAAGGATGAAAAACCTACCTCGCAGTGAACACGCAGTCGGAGATACTCTGTAAGGATGTGCCACATAAGTTTTGTAGGTAAATTCCACCAATCACACGAGGTCTAGGACAGGATAAAAATGCAATAAAACTTTCAATCCTTCACTGTAGAAAATGATGGTAAAAACATCGTTCCCTGGGTATTAATAGACAAAGGTGGTGAAAAAACTTTAAACACGGTAGGCGAAACATTAAAATCACACTCGCATGGCCAAACGTCATTGGTGCCAAACATAGTGCATCGGTGGAAAACAATAATTCAATATGCAATCAGCCTCGACAACAACGGTTCGATGCATTCCAATACAGCCGCAACATCGGCTTAAGACTCAACCATATGCCCAAACTACATTACGCCTCCGATGATAAAAAGGTATCAGGAAACAATCAAATAAGGTTACCGTCATAGTGGCTCAACAATGGAAACTCCTTCCACCGAAGTGGGTGGTGAGGTTCAGACGATCGATAAAAACCACCCCCGCCGTTGCAGTAGGGTGACAAGAACTCATCCGACGAAGCAGGCATGAAAAATCGGGAAAAGTTTCGATCCTTAATACAATATCCCATCCGTTGTTACAGCTCGGACAAAAACAATTCACCCACCATGGCGGCTAGGCTCTCAACAAGATAAGCAAAAGGAAAATCTGAGCCATCATTGTGGTTCAAAAGCTGGAAATCATCCCTCATAGTGGGGTCAAACAATCGCGAGCCTTTCTGATATCAAATCAAAAACCCATCTACCATAGCGGAAAAAGAAATCGGAAGGATATCTGAAATTAAACTAAATTGCACCCGTTGTTGCAGCACAAAGTCAATATTTTTTTTGTCGTAGCAGCTCGAAAACTGAGAACCATCCGTCGTAGCGGGATAAACAAAATAGAAATCCTTTCCGATATTCATACCAAAAGTCACCCGCTATTACGGCTTGAAACAAAAAATATGTCCGTTGTAGCATCTTGACACTTGACAAACTATCCACTATAGCAGGCCAAAAGCACATTTTCTTCCTTAGTAAAAAATGAAAATATTGAAACTTTTCATTGATAGAAACAAACCATAAAATATGGATTTAAAACTCAAAAGTGTCTAAGAAGCAAAACTAGGATTTTAAAGGGGTTCCTAAAAAATATAAAAAAAAATTGGGGATAGTTGCAGCAGCAACAATTGGAGACTACCTGGTGAACATAGATCTCTGGATAAACCGACTTTTAAAACCAAAAGTTGCTTTACAGTATTCTGTTAAAACAATTATTCCCAACTTCTCAGGATTTCTTTAAGATGTTCAGACCTTCCCAGGAGTGTAAGATTTAGAACTTTAAAATTGATTATGGTCCACTTAGGATAATGTAATCAAGCTTTCAAAGTCCTGATAACTATTCTGAGGCCAAGATATGGGGTTCATTTACTGCTTCCTTTGGATTGCGTATAGCTCAGACACCACGGGATCATAACAGAGTATGGACAGACATATTCGTTTGTTCCTCATTCCCATGCCTTTTGCCTTCTTTTGATTCTTTTGGACTTTTGTCCTTTTGAGTCTTCCCAGATTACTTCTTTCATTTGAAACTTGGTTTAGGTTCTTCCATCCATAGTGCCCTTTTGTGTGAGAGATATTTTTCTTTTAACTCATGGACGGAGAAGAACCTCTGAGCAATCTTATCCAATACTGATTTTTATTCAGTATGTCTTTTGATGTATGCTTGCTTTCTAGGATATTTGACTCTTTTTATCCTTTTGTATTTTATTTGTGGCATGGGATCATTTAAATATTATACATCTGTCCATTCTGCTTCCTAGAACATATTTTAATGTGTAGTGAATGCATCCCCAAAATAGTGTTCTAGACTCTTCTAACCTTAGTTATTTGATAGGGGTCAAAACGGGACTTCAATGTGTTCATAGCCTCCCTTTCGATAGTATACCAACTTAAAGAATCTGAATGACGCTATATGTATATTTAATAAGAATCCTTTTGATCAAAATATTTGTAGATTCCCCAACATTTCAATGTTCCCCAAATGCCAAAGGTTGTGCTGGTATATTTGAAAACTGAAAAATAAAGAAAATAAACAAACTGAAATAAATCAAAATCTAAGAAAACAAATGTAAATAAGGAAAACTAACTACATAGAAAATTAAAAATAATATATATATATATATATATATATTTATGTACAGAAAAGAAAGATCAAGAGCATTAAGAAAAATAAGGTTTGAGAACCAAACCATTAACTGGCAGATTCTCCTCCCACCCCTGCAAATCTTGTAGCTTGTAAGTCGAGGGGCCTAACTTTTCTGCAATCTGAAATGGGCCTATCCATAACTATTGAAACTTAGTGTGCTTTCCCTTTTCATCATGCGGGTGATCCCATTTCAAAACCAAATCACCTACTTCAAACTCTTTCCTCCCGAACTTATGTTTGTCAAACCATCTTTTCACAATTTCATGTTGATGCTTAAATCTTTCCTTCGACTTGGATCTATACTCTTCTAATTTGAGCAGAGTGTTGATTCGGGATTATAAGACTTCACTATTAGATCCTCTCGACACTTGGGCTAGTTGAGATCAAGGCAATAAAATATTAGGGGGCAGGATAGCTTATTTTCCATAGACTAAGCTGTAGGGTGACACACCTAAGGAGTTCTTGGGTGTGACTCGATACGCCCAAAGTTCATTTGGAAGAGCTATGTGCCAGCTCCTCTGGTTTTCTATGACGGTCTTCTTTAGAATTTGAATGAGATTCTTATTAGTAGATTCAGCTAACCCATCACCTTGTGGATAATAGTTAGAAAAATAATTCATTTTAATTCCTTTCTCATTTGAAAATGCAGTATGTCTAATAGATGAAAAATAAGATGCATTATCGAAAACTAGGGAAATTGGAAACCCAAACTTGATCATAATATGGTCTTGCAAAAAATCCATGACTACATCTTCATTTACTTTCCGTAACGGAATGGATTCCACCCATATGGTGAAGAATATGTTACCATGAGGATTTATATGTGTTGTAATGAGGAATTTGGATTAATCTCTCCAATAATATCAATCCCCCACTGCTTGAATGGTTTAGAAATATTAACTGGTTTTAATGGCCTGGCTGCTTTCGCTTGTCTTCCACCACTTCTTTGGCATGTATCACATTTTCTAACATAAGCGTGAACATCTTTGAACAATGTTGACCAATAATATCCAACTCTTAAAATCTTATGAGCTGTAGTATCTCCTGAAAAATTACCTCCAACAGGGCCATCATGCAATTCTTTAACTACTTTGGCTGCATCTTCTCGCTCTAAACATTTGAGGAAAACTCCATCATAATTTTTTTCTGAACAGCACTCTATTGATTATTTGGTAAGATGCAGACTTTAAGTGCAAGGCCCCTTCTCTTCCTAGAATTCCAATGTTCAAGAAAATAACCTTGTTGGAGATAGTGCACTAAATCTCTATACCAATATTCTAGGGCTGTAAATATGGGACACACATCAACCATGTGAAGCTCCATCTCATTCTCCCATTCATTCTCTTCATTGTCCTGACCTTCAGCCATTAATTTGCACATCCCCTGTCCTTTGACGATAGTTGTTGGTTTAAACTCCAAATCGTACTCGTTCAAGGATGTAACCCAATTCCCTCTTCGTTCTTCTCTCTTTTTATACAAAAAGAATCTGTATTGTCGGGTGAGGTACAATAAATTTGGTTTTGTTCTTTAGTATATATGGCCTGAATTGATTTACCTCCTTGAATACCACATATGCTTGTTTATCAACAATGGGGTAATTCAACTTAGCACCTTGTAGTCCAGTTCTCATGAATAATATAGGGTACTCGTCTCCACCTTGTTCTTTCTGTGTAAGCACTGCTGCTAACGAGTTGTCTGAAGCAAAAGTGTATAAGACGAAATCTTAGTCGAAATTTGGACTTTTGAGAGATGGTGCATGAGCTATTGCTGCCCTAATTTTGTCGAATGCACCTTTCTCTAAGTCATTCCATTTAAACTAAGCACTTTGCTTAATCATTTGTTGCAGAGGTTTGACTATCTGAGAAAAATCGGGAACAAACCTTCGCACAAATTTTATGGTCCCCATAAAAGATTGCATTCCTTTCTTATTGTGGGGAAAATGGATCTGTGCTATAGCTTTGATCATTTCTAGGTCTATTGAGATCCACTTCTTAGAAATTATATGACCCAAACGCTTTCTGTCTAATACAACAAACACACATTTCTTTGGATTTAAAGAAATACCATATTTTCGACAGCGTTTGAATTTTTTTTTATGAAACATGTGTTCTTCTCTTTTATTGGAATAAACGGTAACTTCATCCAAATAAACTACCACGCTTCGGCCAATCATCCCGCAGAAATCTATATCCATGGCCCTCTGGAAAGTTGCTCCGGCATTGATAAGTCCAAAGGGCATCCTCCTATATGCAAAATTCCCCCACTTAGTTCTAAATGTAGTCTTTAATCTGTCTTCTTCTGCTACCAATACTTGGTTGTAGATGGAGAAAACATCTAGCAGTGAAAATAATTATGATCGTGATACCATCTTCAATATGTGTTCATGGGCGGGACTAGGTAGTTATCTTTATCGAAGGCACAATTCAAGTTTCTAAAGTCCACACAAAGTCTAATCTCACCATACTTTTTTCTTACTGGTACTAAATTCATTATCCATTCTAAATGTCTGACTTTATAGATAATTCTTGCATCAAGCAGCTTCTTCACTTCGCTTTGAATCAAAGGTTCCAACTTCGGGTGCATATTTCTTAGCGGTTGCTAAAATGGCTTGACTCCTGCTTTAATTGGAACAACATGCTGTATAATTTAGGTGTCATATGTCTTCAAATATTCATATGTCCAAGAAAAGACATAATTGTACTATTTAAACACGTTAATGAATTTGTGCCTTTCTCCAGGTGAGCAGCACTTTCCCAAGTTTACATATTTAGGCTCATCTTTTGATCCCAAATTTACTAGCTCAAATTGCATAGATGAGCTGTGTGTTTTAACATTAGCTAGTATTCTAAACTTGTTATTCAAATCGAACATCCCTTCCAATGTTCTAAATCCTTTGGGTATAAAGTTTCCACTTCGATGGTTCGCTTGATGTTCTTCTTCAACAATTACTCCTCCCTTGAAATTCTCATCATCTGTCAAAAATTCTAGGATCTGTGGATCATCATCGAATACTCTTAGATTAGTGATATTATCTGGTATCGTAGGCCTGAAAAGTAATTCAATAGAACATCGATTATTAGTTTAAATAATCCTGGCAGCTGACGTAGCTAATAAATCATCCGCTGCATTTTTCAGCCTAGGAATCGAAACTATATTAAATGCATTGAAATTCACTGGCAGATCCCAGACTTCGTTTTGGTAGCCTTTTAAATGTGGAGATAAACAATGGATTGTATTTCGGACTTGTTTGACAATAATTTCAGAATATCCATAAACTTTTAAATTCTTAACCTTGAATTCAATTGCCTTTTTAATCCTTGTATTAATGCTTTGTATTCCACTATATCATTTGTGCATTCAAATTCTAATCTACATGAAAGAAAATGTTTATTTTTTCTGGATCCATCAGGATACATCCAGCTCCTGCTCCTTCCTGTGTTTTTGAACCGTCAAAATACAGTACCCAAACTTATCTGCTAAATCTACTAAACTATTGATACTTTCTACATCTAAAACTAGACTAACTATGTTACATTCAACTTTATCAGCATGTGAAAACTGAAGGAGATCGGGCTATGTATCTGATTCATTATCGGCTTCTTTAGCTTGGTAATTTCCTGGTTCTAGCTCAATGAAATAATTTCCCAACACAGGGTGTGAAAAATTTACTGTCTCATTCTTCCCTTCTAATTGCATCACATTGTGTCTCATATGTGGCTCTCTCATTACTTTAATCTGATTTTGGCATCCTTGATAGGGTAACCATAAATGATACCAATCAGTTGCAAAATATCCATCTAGTTTCGCAAACCAGTCTCGGCTCAAGATTAATCCATAAGCTTTTGGTATGTTAGCCACCATGATGTCTATGAATTGACACACTCTCTCATCTTTAGATAAACGTATCAGCACGTCTTATATTTCTCCTACCACTTTCACAGTCGTTTTGTCCAACTATATTATATTTCCATTAGATGGCTTGGGTTGGCCATTTATCCTTTTACACACTGAAAAAGGAATAACATTCGTACATTCTCCTGAATCAACCAAACAGTTGTGCACATTATGATTGAAAATTTCAAATGTAAGCAGAAAAGGTAAAGTTCTGGATTTGGACTTCCCCCCAATACTAACTTCACTGATTTCTTCATTTGACTGAATGTTTTCTTGGGGTTTACTGGTTGGTGGGTTTAATGCTTCCAAAATTTTCTTCTTTTGCTGGGGTAAACTACACATCTCAAACAAATAAAAATTGGCCTTGGTCTTCGTGATGTCTTTTATTATATCGTACCCCATCTCACAGTTTGTTGATTTTTTCTTCACATCTTCTACTTTTCTTTCAACATCCTTTATGAGATTACTGGCAGATGGAGTATTCTGCATGGTTATGACCAAATCCAGTATAAGTTGGGTCTGAGTGTTATTTCTGACTTTCTTCAAGTTTTCCTAAATTCTTTTAATCTTGGTAAGTAGTGTGTTATCTTCAATTATTGGACCCTTGCTCCTCGTTGTGACATTAACATCCAACAGTTGTATCTCTTCATTAGGTTGTTCTTCTTATAAACCCAGCATAGCTACACAATCCCACAAGACCATGGTAGTTTCTTCAAGTGCCTCTTATGATTCATGCATTTTTTCTTCCTCATCCACAAGCTCAGTTAATTTAGAATCAAGTAACTGATTCATAACTAAAGTCATAGAATTAATCCACTGTGGGCAATTTTTTTTAAAGTGAGGTTGTTGATGGAAAGTGTAGAAGTTATCCATCCGAACTTTAGTGAGATTCATGATAGAAGGACTATGTGTAGGAGGTTGAGAGGAACTACTTTTATCTTTTCTCTTATAATAGGGCTTGAATTCCTTCTTGGCTTCTCTCTCCTTTTCCATATCAACAATCTTATTGGACAACTTTTGGACCATCTTGACTACTCAATCCAATTCATTTGATCGCTCATCCTTGGGTCTGGTCAATAACAGAGCATTCTTACTACTGAAGGTCTTTGTTTCTAGCTTCACCAGATACTTTTTCATGCTTTCTAGCCCAGCCTCTATCTTTTCAGCCTCTTCATATGTGGCATCCAAAGTGGCTTTAACCGATCTTTTAGCAAACATGGCCATTTCAGGTCCAAGAGCCAATGTGTAATATTCGATTAAAGTTTCTTCAGCGGGTTTTATGGCTACGTTGAAATTGTTTAAGTGAGCAGAAAACCTATGAGTAAAGTCCTGCACCTTTTCGAGTCTTTTCCTTTTTTAGAGCCAATAGTTCTTTCATTAAAGCAGTAGTGGTTCTTTGGCTACACAACTTTTTTTTAAACATTCTTTCGAAAGTGTCCCAGTCTGTGATTGAATTGGCCTGTAAGACAAAATACCATGATGTTGCTTTTCCTTTAAGAGTATGAGGGAAAATCCTACAAACCACATCCTCATGTTCAACTTCCAGAGCTTCCAAAACCAGCAAAAAACTCTGTAGATGGTCATTCACAGATATGCCTTCCCCCAGGTCAAATCTAGGCAACGACTTTTCATAATTCTATGGCAAGCCATGCACTAGAGGAGCTAATTTTAGTGGTGTTCTAGCCCTCCAAGATGGTGCAGGTGGATTGGCTTGATTTGCATTCGGAGCGACATTTCCAGCCACGATTCGAGATGGAGACTGAGAAGGGGATTGAACAAGGGTCCAAAAAGATGAACAATTCGGGGATTTTGGTCCCAACTGATTGAGAGGTTGGACAATTTCTTGCAAGGTTAAATCTACCAACTCTTCAAAATCTCTAACTAACAGTGAATCCTCTAGGTAAGGGCGTTCTTTCTTGTGAACTTGTCTTCTAGGTAGGGCAGGAATATTTGGTAGTCCTCCTAGATTCTTTGCATATGACCTTGTGGTTCTTCTTAAATGATCCACTACTTCGTTAGAAATAGGATAGAGATACTCTGTATCGTCTGACTCAGGTTTAACTTTTCCTTCAGGAAAAAGTTTCTTGGGAAAATTAGTCTCAAAACTGTCACCGGTAGGATGTTCTCGAGGAAATGGATTTCCTCGACCAGCCATGCACTGGAGGCCCTCCTTCTAGTGCCAAAACTGTTGAGGCTGATAAAATATGAGGTATCAATAGTAGGGATTCTCCCTAATAACTGCTCCCAATTAGCTCTCTTATTGTTTGGTATGGGGAATCTGCCTAGTTTACGGTTCGACTACCGTAGAGTTAAGTAACAGTTTAAATCTATTTTACCGGTTGCGGCCTGGTCCACCATTTATCTAATTTTTTATGTTTTATAAATGATATGCAAGTGCCTAAATTTAAATGCATATGATCAGGAAGCAAAGGGTTCACAATGTGATGCGTAGGTTCTTACCTCCCATCTTATCTCCTTTGTTCCTAAATCATATAAAACAAATAACAACTAAGATAACCTAATCTAACATTAACTAACCTAACCTTAGGGAGCAAGATGATTATTTTCTTGAGTAATGTACTGTATTACATGCATGTAGAATTTTATAGATAGCTGATATAATTCAGGATACATAGAAAACAACAGAAATATTAACATAGAGATAGCTCATTGTTTATTAAAATATTCATTACTCATTTGTTGCACAAGATTCAAAACAAGGAGATGAAATCATTCATAACTAAGAAATAGTTCAGAGTTAGAACGATCTCACAAATTCGCATATTCAGCTAACACACAAATAGTTCTATCTAGCCATCCACACAACATGCATTTGAAACTCAACAACACCTTCTCCAGCAGAAAATTCCTCTTTATTATAATCAGAAATAGTTCCTCTTACAATAAGTATTTCACATGAGAAAGCCAGAAAATTCCTTGATCTATTCGACTTCACCTATATTTATACATTTCAAAAGACTCTTAGTTTTCCTACCCCTTGGGCTTCCTTCACATTCGGTTACAAAAGATTTATCTTTTAGTGCATTCACTAATTAAGAGATAAATACAAAAATATTGCAAATATATTTCCATCTGTCAAAAAGACAAAACAATTAAATGGGCCCAGTCAACTCAGCAATGAATTGCTTCCATGCCTTAGCATTTGAAGCAATTATCTCAAATTTGGATGGCTCCAAGAATCTGATTGTGACTTCATGTTTGGAATCCTGAGCCCTTATGTCATCCATCCTTGCTGGGAGTAGTCGAAACTGATCCTCTAAAAGGAAGTTACTAACTACAACTTGAGCACATTTTTAAGCACCCTTTCATCTAAGTTCTTTAGATGATGTCTGACATCTGTTATAGGTGGTAAGTACTTTCTTAGAAAACTCCCTTCATTTATCTACTGTCTTCTGGACTTCCTCTATCAATTTTTCAGCAGCTCTATTGTTGAAACCTGATCAGTTCATACTCAAGATGCAGTCTTTCTAGAGATTTGACTGGTGTGTTTTCTGGAGGCTCCTTGGTTGTTTCCATCCATTTCAATCGTCCTTGAATGACTTCTACATCAACTTGAGTTTTATATTTGAACTCTGTAGCTATGGCTGATATTTCTTGTATACGATCTTCTACTTTAATTGACTTTGAAGACTTCTCCTGCAATATGAACCTACATTTGATAGATCTTATTTCTAAGAAAAAGAGCATACTTTGTTAGAGGTGTTATATATGTCCTATGTTCATTTGTTTCCTTTAACAATACCTCCAAAGAACTCTTCTGAGATTCTAATCCTGCCACTTGGTCTTCATATTGGTTTGCTCACTGATCAGTCGTAGACTTCTGTGCTTCTATCTCTGGAATTTTGTTTTCCAATTCCCCTTTCTCCCTGCTAAGGTTCATGTTTGACAACTTCAAAGTATCCCTCTCTTCTTCTAAAATTTGATACTCTTGATCAATATTTTCATAGTCTGAGAAAGTATCTTCAGAGAAAGTATCTTCATACTTTCTCTTGGATTCTCTGCAGACTCTTTCTTCTTTCCTCAAAACCTCTTTTATCTTGACCACTTTACCCTTGAACTGCTCAAGGGTCTCTATGAGTTTGTCAATATTGTGAGCATTTTCACATGCATTTGCAATGCCTAGGGAGGCCAATTGCTTCAGATTATCTTCAACATTTTTCACTACTATTCTCTCTGTCACTGCAGTGACTAGGGGTTGGTCTTCCATCTTCATATTCTTCTCTGTTCTCCATACAATTGACTTCTTTTTGGGATCAAACTGTACATCCTCTAGACATGCAACCTCAAATTGCTTTGATGGGGTGAATGGCACCAAATCCAACTCAACTAAAGGGAGATTCCCCCCTATAAGTATATTTCTTGAGGGGGATGGAAGGTCCTCAAGTTCATTGCGAACAGGGCTCCATCTTTGATCCTCACCACCTACATCATCCAAACTTTCCTTGGTTTGTTCTTTTGTTAACCCTTCTTTTTCTTGTACTTCGGGTTCAGGATTCAAAGCTTCTTGAGCTATGTCATTTTCCAGTTCAGCAATATTTTCTTGGATGGCCTCCCCTTTCTTTCTCTTTTCTTCTTCTATCTCTTTCCTAGCAGATGCGTCTTCTTTTTCTCGCTGCTTCTCTTTAGCCAATAGCTTTCTGGCCCCTTCTGCCATTCTTCGGACGGTCTCTTCTTTTACTCTCCTAGAAGCTTCCTCGTCCTGGCTCTTTGATTCTAGATTACTACTTCCACTGCATTTATCCCCACCTACTATGGTCTTTAGCTTTAGCTTCTTGTTCAGGGCGGTCAGGATGTAAATGTTCCTATACTTCTCTTCTTCTTTGTCGATGTAGTCAGCATACTCAAAATTTACTTTGAGTGCTGCTTTATAGGCTGAAACCTTTCCTTGAGAATCATTCCGACGAAAGTCCTTTTCACCAAAATGGAAGTTTTCCAGCTCCTTAACAAATTCAAGGGCATTCTTGATTTTGGTAAACTTGTAACTACCCACATAGAAGGGTAAGGGTGGGAACAAAACCTTCTTCAGATCAAATATGTGGCTTCTAAATCCATTCAGAAAAAGTTGTCTAACAGCTTCTTTGTGGACTATATAATATGTTGCATACTTTGATAGAAATGAGGGTGCTTTCATTCCCCCATACATCCCCAAATACGTTCCTTCTTCTAAGAAGAAGTAATCCCCATATTCCTTAATAGACTTCAAGGCTCCTTCAAATAGGCATGGGCATTCTTCTAGAAAAATCAGCTTGTATAAGGGCATCAAGAATTCTTCGCATATCATCTTATAATGATTATGATATTTATGAGACCCCAACATCTGGTAAGTTGTATATACAGGGGCTTTCCCTCCCTTCCATGTACACTTTATCCCTTCAAATCGATGGCGGTAAAGTATGCAGTCTACTAAAAAGGAAGGCATATAAAATTCAGACTTGCTGAGGTGCATACCTTCTTGGGATTCCTTGATGGAGGTGGACAAATTTTGGCTATTATGTTGGCCCAATTGAACACTATTACTTTCATAACTATATGGTAGATCACTGCAATCCACCCAAACTTGTAAAACTTCCCATCAGCTCTACCATAAATCATGTTCAACAGTAGCACTATTAATCTGTATGGGGTATTTAGATGAGTTGTCTCGTACTCCCCTGATTGCATGTTTCTAAAAGTATTTCCCTCAACCATCATCATCTTAGTTGTGGCAGAGTAATCAATCTTCAAGCCCTTTACCCACTCTGTTGTCATGCTAATTTCCTTTTTGGGCAAGCTGTATGATGCTGATAAAAATGCAGGTGGATGCAAATCCTTTTTTCTCTGCATCGTTCATCAACATCCCTGTCACGTCTACCCTAGGCAGAATCCATCCAATGACTTCTGTACAAGGGAAAAAAATTGGTCTAGTGGTCACCTTGGTTATCCTAGATCTTGGCATGTTATCATACAGGGCCAGCTCTTCCAACCCTGCTTCTGGAACTTTCTTTTCTACAAACCAATGATAAATCTGACCCCATTTGAACTCAGGCTCAGCTCTAGTTACTTCCTTTGTATCCTTATAAATTATTTCTACCCTTGGTACATGTGTAACTTCTACAACCTCTGCATCTGATTCATAATCGACGATCTTAAATTTATTTTTACCTCTCTTCGTCATGTTGTCTGCTATGAGTGGTATCTGAAACAACCCAAAATTTCTTAGTATTGCATTATAAAACTAACTCATGCATTTGAACGATAGAATAGACAAAATGAAAATGATATGCTGGGCCAACTGTTCAAAACAATCATCAATATCTTTTTCATTACCCTGCTATCCTCACCCATTAGGTCAAGACAACGATACAGGTCAATTAATCAGAGCTTGACACTGAAATATATGGACCTAGGAAAATTCGGCCTCTGTACTCTAGAAGATAAAACACAATCTAACTACTGGGATGATTTTCCACACTATGGCCCAAAATTCTAAAAGGTTCATGGACCAAAAACCACACTCCGATGCTCAGGGCGGTGATTCCCTAAGTTCATATCTCTGGGCTTAACATCCCATGTCCAAAAGATAAAGCACCAAAATATACGGGGTTTTCCTGAGACTAGAAACCCATAAACCCTAAAAACACTCGAAGGTGAGCAATCAATCTACTCCATGACGACGAGTGTCATAACCCCAAAATTTCATAAAAATTTAAATTTTTTACGGTAACATAAAATGTCTAAATACGCAGTTTAATAACTGCTAGCGGTTTGCAGAAAATGAAACAGTTTAACAATTGGTATTAATTAGTTTCAAAATACAATAACTAATACAACTTTATTTTTTATAAGTTATAAAAGAATGAATTTCATTTAGATTGCTTCTAGCTGTACTAATAATTTACTTTTGGCAAGTAGGTGAAAATCTATCTTTGAAATTCAGGGCTTACTTAGCATTATGCTAACGCAGATGGACTGCTGGTTCTTACAGGTTCAACAGGTAATGAAAGCTCAAGTAGGAGTTTATTTTGTATGATAGTGAGAAGTATTTCTGTAGCATGATAAGATGCTAGTAAATAATTTGATTATTTAAAAGCAAGACTTTGATGAGGTAAAGTAATTTTTCTTTCAATAGTTTTGGTTCTAAGACAGTAATTCATAGTTTAGCCATAAAGATTTTTATCCTTAACATACTTAGTTAAACAAATAGATTCTTCCTGTGAGCTTGGAGCTCAAGCTCTTGACATACAATTACTTTTAATGTAACATGATCATATTGCTATTGCTATGTTTAATGCTCAAATGTACTACTTTTTATGCATGAATATAATCCTATAGTTTTCAAAGGTAAAGTTTACCAATAGATTACATATTTCTACTTTGCCTCTGCTTTAATAGTCATGAAGATTATCAACTTGTTGATTGTATGCAACTATGCTAATCCTTTTGCACTGCTAAACATCAACTTATAAACTTCAATTCCTAATTTATCGCCATACTACAAGTAATATTGTAAAAATACAATACCACATAATTTTTATAATGTACCAAATAATATTTACTTATATCCTTAGGTAGTTTTACTACCTGGTAATTTCCATGATATATTATAAGCTTAGTTCTTTATAAAACAAGATTACTAGATCCAAAGTATGGTTGACCTTATGTAACTAGATAATTTATCTCAAGGTGGAATACTACCTAACCACTACTTCCATAAAGTTGAAATTGAAGGTAAACACATTATTAGTTTTATTCTTATAATTTACTGAATCTAATGCATGGTTTACACAATAGTAAGACTAGTATTTGTAATATTACCATACTATAATGAGTTGTAGTTTATAATAACTACTATGGTAAATTTTACTACCTAAAAACTTCTATCCTAAGGTCGACATCAAAGTAGAAACATTTTAAATGATGTTCCTATATTATGCTAGATTTAAGCAAAGCACAAACAATCATATAATTGACTTTGTGAGCAATAATAAGAACCATCCAAAGGTCGATGGCAAAGTATACATGAGAATCATCAATAGTAAATATTTATACTATGGTCAAACTTCGTGATTATATTAATAACAAGTTTTATGCACATATAATCTATAGCCGATGACATAGATTCATTATTAGCAAACATAGCAGACCTTAATCCGATCGATTTGCAAATGATATAAGTTCAATTTGTAAATGCTATAAGTTCGATTGCAAATCATATATGTATTTATTCAATAGTAGATTGCATAGTTTTAAATTATGAGCAATGATAAGTTCGTATTTGATAGCGTAGGGTTGACTATAGACATGACCCTCACATGGTTAAATAATTTGAAGGGCACGTGGTCTGATCTCCTCCATGCATTGGCAACTTAAAAGGAAGAAAACCCTATTCCTTTGGCATTTGACTCCGAGGGTTTCGTCGGCCTGCGGCCGCACTGTGTAGTTTCCTTGCGGTCATGAGAGGTTGTTCCTTCTCTTTGCTTGCTCTGTAGCTTGTATTTGATACAGAGTGGTCTCGATACCCAGTCTTGTAGTCTCGAACTCTCTTAGGTGTAAGCAATACTATGTGGGTGGTCTTTGCTTAAACGCTTGGCTCATGGCCTGTACATGGTTTTTAGCTCTGTCTTACTGGTTCCTTGCCACGACTTTGTGGATTTTTTAGTTTTATTTATTCTACCTCCGTTATAGGGTCAGCATGAGGGCTTACTTGATCCTTTGTGCATTTTACTTATGCTGGTGATTGTCCCTTCACGGCTTGACTCTCTTCTTGCTCGCAGGTAATGTTTTAATTCCTTGTTAAGAAATTTCTTTTGTCAAAGTTAATATTAATCTAGGGTTTATTCGTAATAATCGAATCCTAAATTAATGCTTGGAACTGTGCTCTTTGAAGGAACTTGCGACGTCTCCAAACCTTCAGTGGAAAATAAATACAACCTCAAGCTTGATGAACTTTGTGTCCTCCAACCAATAACCCTTGGTTTCGATGTGGGTTTTCCCTACTTACGATGAGGGTTGTTGGAAGGGAATTTACAGTGCTTGGAAGCCTGGCTTCAATTTCTTTGTTCGTTAAAATGTTTACATTGGTATTACTCCAGTTTTAGGTTTGAAACCCTTGTGGTGTTCGCTGGGTAGCACCGACTCTTGAGCTGTAATATGTATTTGGTTTTTGGTTAACAAATTTGGCCTTGTGGCTTGGTAATGTAATACAATTGGTTTAATAAAATAATAATTTCGTTAAGCTTTGAATTTTTAAATGAGCTTTTTCTTAATTGCTCCAGTTTTACCTTTGCGTGTGGACTGTGGTTTTGTTAACCTGTCAATAATGTATTCAATTTACTATTAAAATATTTATAAATATGTTTTAAATGCAGGAATAAGATTGTGGTCAGTCTAACTACATAGTTCGTAGTTTTCTTTGTTATTTTTATTCCACATTTGGCAATGTAACTGGTTGTATTTCATTATAGCGTTATTATGTATTTAAATCGAATAGCAGAAAGGGTTTCGACCCTTAGGTTTTCACAGGTTATAAGGCTGTTTGGTTTTTAAATTTTTTTATAATGCATATACATATATAATTCTTAGTTTAATTGTTTATTGTTTACATACGCATTTATTTGATTTACTACTCTATAATTTATATTTATTTTGAGCTTTGTAAAGAAAACAATGTTAACTCTAGAACTCTGTTTAATTTACAAAAATGAAGGGTTTATATACGAAACCCTAATCTAGTTTTATTAAGTAATAATTAAGATTAAGTTAGTATTTTAATACTGTTTGATTATTAACTTGTTTATATACTTTCTCAAATATTAGTTATTATCTCCTATAAGACTTTTATTTCCTATCAGTGTGCTAATATTGTGGTACTAGTGTATTTTACTATTTCTTTTACCTGTATTTTCTTTAGTTAGTCTAAGTAAAAAAGTAAGTATAAACAAACCATAACACTGCTTTTTCATTGCATTCTTTAAACATTGAAATAAAATTTACTCTGTTTACCTACAGATACAAAATCATATCTATTATTTTCATTCTCATAAAGAATTATTTCATTTATTTAAAACAATCTAATTGTGCTAGAGTACAACCTGGTTTCCAGGTGTGGAAAAACACAGCTTAGAAATTTAATTTCTTTCTATTTCCTTATTTCCCTAACTATTTTCATTTCTATAAATAATCTAAAATCTTACTGAATCTAACATTTCACAAAACCCTGAACTTTTAACATACATATAGTAGATAAACCAATATTTATTAACTAAGACAATAAAAATAACATAGAACTTGTTGAGGACAAGACGACAATAGCTTGAGGAGGTCATTCCTCCCAACCAATATCCTGGAGAGCACTCAAACAAAGCTTCCTCAAGAACCCCGAACCTGTTCCTGGTCTTCTTGGTTGAGAACTGGGTGGAGAATGCAACTGTAGAACCCTCTGTCACCTAACTAGTTCAATACCTCAGTAAAAACAATCTGCTCTCAGCAATATGATCTTCAGCTTAAAAGTTGCAACTAGATCAAACTCAGCAGTTATCCCCTCAAACACTTTCCAGATTCCCCTCCATTGAATTTCTCTTGAGTAAAGTCACTCACCTTGAATGATCACTTCTCTAGAATGAGCAGCCTCAGCTCTTTTCAGTGGGAAATTTTATAGAGATTCCTAGGTCTTCTGGGTTAGTTTTCATTAATTGAGCCACCTACTCTAATTCCACTTTCTTGGGGAATCATGACCACAAATATAGGGAGGTTGCCACCTGCAACAGTTGGAAGTGGTTTGAGGATGCTGCCACATGTCAGTTTGCTCTCCACCTAGTCTCCTCCACCAATTTGACCAGTAAACACTCTTTTAACATCTCTCCTAAGCTGTCGTCTCCTCATTTATTTATTTATAAATAAAATATTCTGAATTTACATTAAATATTCTTGACCCCACTGGTCATCAATTACAACTTAGCATAAAATTTAACATAATGTTCCTCAAATAATATAAAATTGTTTTGCAAATTAGGGCATGTGACAACGAGAAACTTGGGCATGTGGATAATCATCATAACCTAGCAGACCGCAGGAAGATACTTCTACGGTCAAACTGGTTAGGCTATTAGTGTAGATATAGCGGCGAGGGAAATTTCTAACCCTAAAATGAAATGATAAACTTAAAATGAAATGGAAAACCCCCCTTTTAAGCCCACAATCGAACCTACCCAACCTTTCACGAGAGAACCACCAACGACAAATCAAAAACAAATTTAACTTGTCAAACTGACACGAAAGGATGAAAAACCTACCTGCCAGTGAACATGTAGTCAGAGGTACTCAATAAGGATGTGCCATGTAAGTTCCATAGGTAAATTCCACCAATCACATGAGCTCTAGGATGAGATAAAAAAGAAATAAAACTTTCAATCCTTCACCATAGAAAACGATGGTAAAAACACCATTCCCTAGGTATTAATAGACAAAGGTGGCAAAAAACCTTTAAACGCGGTAGGTGAAATATTAAAATCGCACGCGCATGGCCAAAAATTGTTGGCCCAAAACATAGTGCATCGGCAGAAAATAATAAGTCGATATGCAATCAGCCTCGACAATGGCGGCTCAATATATTCCAACACATCTGTAACACCGGCTTAAGACTCAACCATACGCACAAACTACGTTGCAGCTTTGGTGATCAAAATTTATTGGGAAACAATCAAAGAAGGTTACCGTCGAAGCGGGCGGTGAGGTTCATACGATCGATGAAAACCACCCCCGTTGTTTGGGTAGGGTGACAAGAACTCATCCCACGAAGCAAGCGCAAAAAATTGGGAAATTTTCTGATCCTTAATACAATATCCCATCCATCGTTTGCGGCTTGGAGAAAAACAAATCGCCCGCCATGGTGGCCAGGCTCTCGACAAGATAAGCGAAAGGAAAAGGTGAGCTTCCATTATGGTTTGAAAGCTGGAAATCATCCTTCATAGTAGGGTCAAATGATCTGGATCCTTTCTGATATCAAATCAAAAATCCATCCACCATAGTGGAAAAAAAACGGAAGGATATCCGAAATTAAAACTAAATTGCACCCGTTGGTGCGCCACAAAGTCGATAAGTTTTCCATCATAGCAGCTTGAAATCTGAGAACCATCCACCAGAGCGGGATAAACAAAATCAGAAGCCTTTCTGATATTCAGACCAAAATTCACCCATCATTGTGGCTTGAAACAAAAAATCTGTCCGTTGTAGAGGCTGAGAACTTGACAAACCATCCGCTATAGTGGGTGAAAAGGACATTTTCTGCCTTAGGTAAAAAACGAAAAAATCTTGAAAATTTTCAATGATAGAAACAAACCATAAAAGCTAGATTTAAAACTCAAAAGTGGCTAAGAAGAAAAACTAGGATTTTAAAGGGGGTCCTAAAAAAAATTTAAAAACATTTGGGGATAGTTATAGCAGCGACACCTCTCTATTAGAAGATCATACATATGGTGTAAAATTTGAATGAATGATGGTCAGATGAAAGATAATTGAAAATTTAGGGATTTGACTTAGTCAATATGTGTGAGTGATATACATGGAGTATTTTTGTGATATATATGAAGATATGATGAATCATTCCATGAGGGTTTGTCAACATAATTTAACAAATTTCAATTCAAAGTGGTGCACTATATTTGAAGAACCTACCCATAACATAGTCAAATGTTAGTTAATTCCTTTCTATTGAAAAAAAAATTCCGCAAGCCTTTCCTTATGCTTTTCAAGTGAGCCACCTAATTTGTACTTGTTCTTTTAGACCTACTTTCATCCAATTGGTTTGGTTCCGATGGAGGATCCAATAAACTCCATTTAACATTCTTTATGATAACATCACATTCATTATGCATAGCTTCTCTCCACTCATCATGAGAAACATCTTATTCAAATAAAGTTGGTTCAAGTTTAGGAGATAAAATCAATTCATAATCATATGAAGCATCCATATCATCTACATCACCTAAATCATCCACACTACCTTAATTATATCGTTTTTTCAAATTTTGGTACCTATATTTAAAACCTCATCAGGATGGACACTTTCAAGTGTCCTCATGAATCGCTTTGGAAGTTTCTATGAGGATCCAAGTTTCTTATATGATGGTGCTTCATTCTCTTCAAGATTCATCATTCCAATCCTCGCAATCGCAACATCCATTTGAAACTCATGTTGTAGTGAAGTTGTAGGAACTAGTGCCACAAAAAGATATTCTAAAGATTGATCCAAGATAGGGATCCCACCCTTCAAGATGTGGAATCTCATTATCAAATTCATGATATGTATTTACATGGGAAAATTTATTTAGACAATCGAGATGTCTCTCTATATTTTCATCATTTTTATTCATTTCAATAAAGGTTGCATTTCTATAAAGAACAAATTTTTTGTTTACCTCACCATAAATACAGTATGCATTGGCGGTGTTTGATTACCCTAATAAAATGCACTTTTAACTCCTTGCACTAAGTTTGTTTCATTGCTCCTTTAGAATTAAGTTATAACATGTTGAAACAAATATCCTAATATTCATGCATGCCCAAATGAATGAGTCCATACCACATTTCATAGGGATTCTTGTTGGAAAGAGCATGATATAGAATTTGATTTCTCATATGGACTACACGTAGAACTATATCACCCCCAAACATCAATTTCACATTCTTGAAAAAAAGAATGGAAAGTACCATATTCAAAAGTGTCATGTTCATTCTTTCTACTACACCAATATATTGATGAATATAGTTTTAAAAATCATTAAAGGTACATTGTTTCCATTATCAATACAAAGAGTGCCAATGTGAAATTGTGCTTCATTTTCAATCCATAGATGAAAAATTATAAATGTTTCATATGCCTCATATTTTTTCTCTAGTAAAAAGACCCAACACATCCTAGTGTAATCATTATTAAAATTCATGAGATATTTATCACCATTTGCATAAGCAATAGGTGTGGGGCCACACAAGTCATAGTGTATAACTCTAATTTTCTACATGCTTTTAAATGTGTTTCATGGAAAGGTTGCTTACTATGGTTTCCAAGAATACAAGGATCACATTGTTTCAACATATTTGGAATGATAGGAAAACCAAAACACCAATATTTTTCAACATTATAAGACTATTATAATTCATTTTTCTATATCTAGCATGCCACAAGAGACTAGATGACAATGCAACTTCTTATTGCTAAAGGAAAACTTTTGAGCTCTTGCAGATGTACCTTTTGACTTCAATGATCTCTCATATTCCCATCTAGTCATGATGGCTTAATTTTCATGGGATCTCCTTATCTCTCAAATTCCCATCAAATATGTGGATGGAATAACATTTATATCAAACATGCACAAGAGATATCAGGTTTCTCTACAACTCTCAAAGGTAGAGAACATTCTGCAACATGAAATCATGGAATCCATGCAATTTAATCCTAGTGATTCCAATTTACTTAGGTTTGAGGTTAAACTTATATACAAAATATACTATACCGTCCACATTGTAATTCAAATCTACAAAAAAGTATTTTCTAAATTCCATGTGACAAGTTGCACCTATCTAAAGAAACCAGGTATCCCCCCAAGATGAAAATGAAGTATTGAATGATACTTCATTTATACCAACATTACAATGTGCAATAATAAAGAGAGCAGATCAAGGAGCTTTACTCACCTCTGAATATTTTCCTTTTGTTTCTTTCTTCTGATCATGATTTTATTTAATCATTTCCCATGGATCCGAACAATGTTTTGCATCATGTCCATTCTTTCCATAGTGGATAGAGTGAAGATCAAGCCTCTAGTTGTAATTGATTCTAACCCCACTAGCTTTGGAATTATTTCTTAGACATCATGTCCAACTAATTTATCCTATATAATAATCATTTGATTGCTTCTTCCCTTTGTAATTAAGGTACAAGACCTCTCTAGTGGGATGAGTAGTCTTCTTTCCAAAGGATTTCTCTCATTCTACAGTCTTCTCAACTAGAGTGTTAAATTTGAGGTTTTTTATTTGGCCACTAGCTTGAAGTGATTCAAGATAATGTGAACATGTGGGGTAGAGGACCTTCATGAAGGATATGAGAGAAATGTATGTATTCACACCAGTAGCATCAATGTTATTCATTCTTTATTAAATATCATATATTTTAGTCATGTGATTATTATCTTTCAACTCTATGTTGAAGGGAATCAATGATAACTAAATTATATCCAATTCTAAATGTGATTCATACAAATATTTTGAGTTCTTCACATCATAAGAAGTTTGGAAAATGATATATGTTGACACACATCTTCACTTGATGTAGAAAGGATTAGGTAATATGCATTCTTGTCTCTACTCTCCTATATTCCAAATTCTTTGTATTTTGTAGCTTATGCTAGTTCATTACCACCTTATCCTTCACAAATTAAACCCCACAAGTCATTGAAGACGAGGGTATGATTGATATTCCTTAACCATCATGAATAGTTGTCTTTTCTAGTGAATACTACTATGACAATGGAAACTAATGGAAACTAGGGAAATACATGCTAACAAACTTTACAATCTACAATATAACAAGATTACACTACAGTCTATGTGAATGTGCATGCTACACTATAGTAGTATTCTATGTGACAATATAATAAAAATAATGGTAATATCTTAAATAAAAAATTCTTACAATAATTGGAATACAATGCTATCTATGTATAGGTCTACAATCTTTGCAAATAAGCTTACAATACTGTGACAATAATCTATGCAATACAAGAAGGTCCCTATAATAGTACATTGCTATGCAAGTGAAATCTTAGTGATACAATAGCTTCAATATATATGCTTATAACATGAGGATAAATATATCCTACTTATAGCTATGAAGGATTCAAGAATTGATTCTTTTATTAGAATGACCAAGGGTAATACCATGAAACTTCTAATATTGATTAGAACGAAACCCACCATTCACATGAAACTATAGAATGACGTATGCAATTAGCACTCATAAATGACTTTAAATGTCAATAATATATATAAATAATTAATCTATGTATCTAGAACGTGTTCCTATCATACTCCATGTAGCTCTCAGCACCTTGCATCTCTTAGATTGCAGGTGTTGCGCAAAAATTCTTCCTAATGACTAGGGTGGAGTCACCAACATACCAAACTAGACATAGATTGACCTAATCACTGATTTGTTAGAATTTTTGTGCCATTTAGATCATCAAGCAATGAGTGCAATCTAGTTCATAATTATTATGCAGTGAGGAGGAATGAATTATACAAACTGAAAAAATCAAATCTCACAGGAAACACACAAGTATTGCTCAGAGAATTATAGTATTATCTTCATTAAAGAATATGGTGTTACAATAGTGTTACATAAGGAGTAATTTGAATCATTAGGGTTGAATTCGAATCCACCAACTGACTCTAACTGTATCTGACTGCATGGCTAACTAAAGATGTCTAAAACACTATCGAAGTCCAATTGGTTAACTCCAGATGTCTAATTCAGTCAATACATCAGTTAAATCAGTCTCACTGAAATGGTAGGTGAGAAATAGGTGATAAATAGTGCCATTCCACATGCATCCATGCATAACTAGCGCTAAATGAACTAGAGTAGATCTAATTGAATGTAACTGAAGAGTAACTAAGCTTAACTAGTTACCAACTCCCAACAACTGAAGGAGGTTGGTTTTGGGGCTCCCATTGGCTCCTAAAATGTAGGGATTTGACTAGGAGGCACCTAAACTAATGCATGCAAGTGCAGTCAGTCTCAGTTATCCTTTATCGGTGTTCCCTGTGCTCTAATGGTTGGTACATGTGGCCCCATTAGGCCAAGTTGACCTAATGGTACTAGTGGACCCAATAATTAATCCAAGACTCCTAAGTTAGGCTAAAATAATCTAATAGACATTTTGGTCAAGGGAGGATTATAAATCCTAACACCCCCCCTGAATCCTAAATTGGACAACTATGGGTCGTTGAAACAAGGTCAAAACTCACCCATATACAATCTAAAATATAAAAAATGTTGCTTAATAAACCTAAAAAATAGGGGAAAACCTCATGGGAACCCCCCCCCCTCCTCAAAATAAGAAGAACCAAGAAAATACAAGATACCCTTATGATAAATAAGCTTCCTCCCTAGGAAAATAACTTGCACATACTTTGGTGCAATTGCAGATTTTATGCAGCAGTATGGTTCTTCTGTGCAGCTGAATCCTAAAGTTGTGCATGTGAACCTCTCAATTTATTTCTGAACTAATGAATGTGTGTGTTTCTTTTGTATGGAAAAGGTAGAGAATGATCATGTCTCTTCTGTGGGACAAGTAATTGATCATTCGCTATCATCAAGTAGCATCGTCCTAGAATTTTGTTGCACCACTCTGTAGGGAGCGAATCTATGAGAGAGAGTGCAACATGTTCATTATGATACTGGGACCTAGTTCTCCTTCTACCTTCTAGATTACCAGCACCATCCCCATCTGCATCAATGAAATTTTGGCCCATCTAGGCTTAGGCCTTTGGTTTGGAATGGATGCTCGATATGGATCTAGAATCTCATGAGGTTCAACCTCAATAACATGATCATGTTGTTATTGTTCCTCTTCATCTAAATTTAAAACATGCAATAAATCATCATCATCAAAAATAGGAGGAATATTGTTATACCTTCTAGTTCTTTGGATGGTGTTGCATCACACTACTGATCTTCTTCAAACTGAACAATCTACTCAATGAAGCATTTCCTAGTTGCAACATCCATCAACTTGTATTCTTTTCCATATTCTGCCTATCCCAGCAGAATGCATTCGCTGCTTTGCACTTGGAAGGACTTCCTCTTGTCAAGTGGTATTCTGGCCCAAGCTTTGGAACCAAAAACTCTAAAATGAGAGACATTGGGATTATGCCCATGCAGTGCTTCGAATGGAGTGGCCCCAACCACTGATTTACGAGGCACTATGTTCTACAAATATGAAGCATAGTTTACAGCTTCTTCCCAAAGAGAAGGAGGGATATTCTTGGCATGGAGAAGGCATGTTTCCATCTCCTTCAGTGATTTGTTCTTCTTCTCATCCACACCATTTTGTTGCGATGTGTATGGAACTGATTGTTCCATTTGAATCCCTTCTGATTCATAGGAATACTGAAATTATCTTTTGATGTACTCTCCTCCTTTAGCATATCTTATGGACTTGATTTTATTACTCAAGCCATTCTCAACCATAGCTTTAAAAAAATTTAAAATATCAAAAACTTATGATTTATGTTTCATAAAGTAAATCCAGTAGTACCTAGAACAATCATCAATAGAGGTGAGGAAATACCTGCAATAATTAATGGAGTTTGTGGGCATAGGTCCAGCCACATCACTATGTATCAAATCAAGTATAGAGGCAACTCTATGTGCCTTCCCAAATCCATGCCTCTTCTTTGGATGCTTACCTACCAAGCAACTAGAACATACTCCATCAAAAGTTTGGATGAGAGGAAAACCTTCAACCATTTTATTAGTGTGGAGTTTCTGGAGATATTTGAAATTGAGATGGACAAATATCTCATGACAAATCTTGTTGGTGTTGTTAGCATGAGACTATAAAGTTGTAGGAGGTGAGACATGCAAAAAATGTGAGAACTCATAAGCTTTAGTAGAATGATTTGAATTCGATGGGAAGAGATCCATTGGAAGGGATGCATCAAGGAATCATCCATCATCCAACTCAAGGAGATATCAAGAACTGAATTGACTTGGAAAATGTGTGGGACAAGGTTTTGTAGAATGGGCCACCAAGTATGTATCTTGCATGCACCAAATGTGAATAACGTATGAAAGGGACCCGTTGAGAAACAACAAATAGTGAAATATATTGGAAAGGTTGAGGACTTCCACCAATGATGAAAATGGAATCCAAGGTCCAACACAAATCCCAAAATTTGAATAGAGGTCTTGACGTTGAACATTTGGGAAACCACCGATTCAACAACCAATGGAGAATGTCATCTGCTAAGTGCAAGGTAACCTACAATTATGAGAATAGGCCTAGGGTACTACTAATCTAGGTTAATATTGCTAAGTTAGCTTCCTTGACTGTAGGTAGGCATGGGAGTGACTGGGATGATGGTAATTAATGCTCCTTGATGTCAATTAAACTTAGGATAGTGGTTTAACTAGGCCAATTTGACTCAAAGAGTGAGTATGATGGTAAATGTCTCCAACACCCCCCCCTTAAGCTATACTCAGGAAGAGTTAGAAAACATAGATGCATAAAATGCTAGGGCCCTGG
>LPNX010479276.1:1607016-1619757 GCA_001517045.1 Pseudotsuga menziesii
ACAAATATCTCAGAGAAAATGAGCCATCGTTGATGAGAAATGACGCACCAGTGAGAAGTCAATATGGACGTTCAACACTAGAAGGAGTCACAAACACTGTTTTTAATGACACATGCCAAGAGCAACTTGACACCGAGGGCGAAGAGCACCGAGGAAATCACAGAGCTAAAGAAGGATCAAGATCGCCTTTTTGTTAACACGACACATCTTTGGTACAGTCGAGTAAAGTTGGAAGAGGCAGTTGCAGATGCTTGTCAGTACATATTGGAGAGCACTGTGGAGCTAGATGTGGTAGTAAGAGCATAGTGAATTGGGGCTATTATTATGCAATTAAAGAGTGAGAATAGAATTTTGGAGACCTTGGTGCACGCGACCACACCACTAGAACAAATAGCAGGGCAAAAGAGTGCCATAGAATATTTAGCAAGACAGCTCGAAGAACTCGAGCAAGAGGCAAAGAAAGTGATGGATTCAACTACACGGTTTTGGGGAAACGTAATGCAGGATGAGAAGTTGGTGCAACTGACCACATAGTTGCAGGAAGCAGAAGGGTAGCTAGCAACATTGAAGACATCACTAAGAGAAATGCCACTGATGGTTCAGATCACCAAGTCAGCATAGCTAAAAGAGCTGCAGCAGTGGGTATTGAAGGCTTAAGAAAGGAGACAACGACGCATCACACATCTTGATGAGTTTCAGGAGATTGGAGTACAACTTTCTATTAAAGTCATTTCTGCACTATGGGAAGCACAAGAAGGTAAAAAGGAGATCACTGAGAAAATGGGATGATATTTTTGGAGAATGTCTCAAAGCATATGATCTGAGATCTGTTGATCTGTGTACTATTTTAAATCATCTATGAGTTTGTGTGTAATTAATATGACAAGTTGTAATTTTATCTGAATTATTGTATTCCTTTCTATTTTTTGTTTTACTATCTTTCGCAATGAAAATATGAATAGAATGTGTATATGCGACATGGATCTGTAGATGATGTGATGTTTCCTTGTTTTAAATGATGTTATTCTATTGGTTCTGTTTGCACATCAAAATGTTTACTCCAATTATGATTGAATAATGTGATCTATTGAGGAATGAGAATGAATGGCTACTTGAATACATAAGTTAAATGATATGTTAATATTGCACTAAGCTGATAAGTCGATGCACATTGACCTCTCCTATTCTGCAAAAACTTGGTTCCGTTAGCTCTCCCTTGAAAATCTCGGGTGAGACTTCATATTCTCTGTGAGTTTTCTCAAACAAAGTAAAAACTGTCTATGGCGGTGCTTAGGGAGATCACGGTGGTTTGGCTGTAAACAAAGTGGGAACCCCTGTCAATTGGTTTTGTTGACTGGGTTTGTGTCAACATGACATCCTAAGAAGAAACACTAGTAAGATGTCGATCTATGAAATGCCACCTATTTTTTATGTAACATATGGATCAAGACCATCTCAAAGGATTGGAACAGTACAAAATTTATTGGAAATTTGTCTATCACTAGCGAAAGATCCAGATGCATTAGTTGAAATCACACAGTTGGTGAACCACCTAGAGAAGGGATGACAAGAACACGATGTGAACTCGCTGCATAAGAAGAAGACAAGAAGGGAAATGAGGATGAATGCTCATAATGGAGATTACAATGTTGACTCAATAATATTGGATTTAGGATCCAATGTCAACATCTTGACAAAGAATACGTGGGATTGAATGTGGAAACCTAAGTTGGTATGGTCCCCTGTACAATTACGCTTATCAAACCAAGCCAGAGTATCACCAATTAGGCGGGTGCCTCACAAACTTGTTGAAGTCAAAGGATTGAAGACATATGTTGATTTAGATGTTATCAAAATAGTGGATGAAAGTAGTTCCTATCCCATGCTATTAGGGATCAGATGGGCGAATGGCAATCTTGCAGTAATCAATTTTAAGAAGAGGATAATGAATTTTGAAAATCGCGACATGCATGTTATTTCACCTTTGGATCCTAAGGAAGGGAGACGATATGTGGAACCAGTAAAAAAATAAGTTGTGAGAGGATGGGATCATTCTTACAACATTTCTAAAGACTACATTCATCCCACCACAAATGGAGAGCTAGGATGGTGTAGCTCTAGCTCTTCCTCATCGGATTCTGACAATGCGTTAGAAAACTGGCATAATCAAATTCATGAAGTCTCGATTTGAAAATGTGGATGGATCACTCAATCATTGTGCTAGGTCACAACATAAACTATTGAGCTATCGAATTATGAAGGATTAACTAATTTGGATGAATTTATCGATGACTTCAAAGGTAAAGAATCATAACCACCGTGGTTATTAGCACTAGATAATGCACCGAAGGACACTCCGACGAGATGGTGGGTGACACTTAAATATTTAACAACCAACTGGCACCACTGCCACATACTCATGGAGGTGCGATTCGACGAAGTAGAATAGTATCTGGGTGAGAAGTACGATGGAAGACATCACCTGAATGATCCTTTGGTCACATGACAGAACACATCGACATTAAATCCGAAGTAGGAATGGGTAGATTCCTTTGTTCACACGTTGGAAAAAATACCAAGGAGATGGTACATTTATACAGAGATATGAAGAGAGATCTGAACCTCGAAAGATTTAACAACTGGGTTCATTCATACCTTTAGTTTCACAAGTGCGGATCTTGTGATACACAACACATTTGCGACATCGTATTGGAATTCATTCTAGTACTGTATCCGACGGATTTGAATAAAGAATACTCAACATAGTTATTGATGGAAATTTATAATGTAACAAGAGAACCAAACGATAGGGATGATCCCCGCAACCTCAACATTGTGAAATCAGAAGGAAGTCAGGATGTCACAGCTCCAATGAAACCGGTGGATTAGGTTCAACGACCACTTAAGACGCAGAAGGTCAACATTCGGACGACAGAAAATCCCAAGTTTGCTAATGTAGGAGATTATTGGGATGAGGAAACTATGGAAAAGATTACCGACCTACTACATGAATTCCAGGATTTGTTTCCAACTAATTTTGAGGAGATGAAAGGAATTCCAGGAAACATAGGAGAGATGTGAATCTCTCTAAAACCATATGTGAAACCTATGAAACAACAACCATATTGATTAAATACACAATCCAAGGAGCGAGTAAATTCCGAGGTCGATAGGATGTTGGATGTTGGAATGATTGAACCAGTGGAGGAATCAGATTGGATCAGTCCAATAGTAGTTTAAGATAAGAAAACATGAAAAGTTTGGATTTGTGTCAATCTTTGCAAGCTAAATGATGTGTGTCTACATGATTTGTTTCCTACACCTTTACAGATGAGGTATTGGAAGGTGTTGCAGGACAAGAAGTATATTCATTTACGGATTGGTTTTCTGGTTATCACCAGATCAAGATTGCGAAAAAATATTGACACAAAACTAGTTTCGTCACATAATGGGGATGTTTTCAGTACACGGTGATGTCGTTTGGTCTAAAAAATGAACTTGTGATATTCTCACGGATAGTTGTCGCTGCATTCAAGGACTTTCTTCATAATTTTTTGGCGGTCTACATGGATGACTGGATGGTCTTCGATCTGCTCAAATACCACATTGAGAACCCATGACTCATGTTGGAAAAATGTCAACAACACCAGATCGCATTAAATCTGTGGAAGTGTATATTTTGTACTCCATTTGGAATTTTCTTGGGACACAATTTCTACAAGGCAGACATGTTAGTCGATCCTGTAAATATTACGATCATCGTCGATCTTTCACCACCAAAAAAATTAAAATAGATAAGCGTGAAATTGGGTTATACTGGTTATTATAAAAAAATTATAACAGGTTATGTGGCCATTACTGCACTAATGGAGAAACTACTGAAGAAAGATGTGAAGTGTGAATGGATAAATGTGTGTCAAAAGAGTATCAACATTATCAAGCAGAAGATGGTTGAAGCACCAATCTTAGTCTTTCCATATTGGACAAAGGAGTTCCATGTCCATGTAGATGCCTCATCTGTCACACTAGGAGTCATTTTGGCACATATAGGGGAAGGAGCGATTCATCACCCAATCACATTCACTAGTAGGAAGTTGTCTTCTGCAGAAAGAAATTACATGACAACAGAAAGAGAAGGCTTGGTGATGGTATATGCACTTCAGAAATTTCTCCATTATATACTAGGAGGACACTTCAAGATGTTTACTGATCATTCAGCATTGAAATACCTGGTCAACAAGCTATGTTGGGGGGGAATATCTTCCAATGGATGATACTCTTCTAAGAATTTGATTTTGAGATAATTGTGAAGTCGAGTCACATAAATGTCGGACCTGATCATTTGTCAAGGATTGAGATAGGTGAAGAACCAACCAGCATTGAAGATGGATTACTTGATGCACAATTGTTTAACATTGACATGGTTGATGATCATTACAAACAAATCATCTAGTTCTTATCGACAGGGAAAGCGCTAGATGATTTTACCACTATCCAAAATAAACAATTGTTCTTCTGAGCTGTCGATTTTTGGCTCCTTGTTGGACAAGTCTACAAGATGGGACTAGACGAGATTCTACGTTGGTATGTTCTACCACACAAATAGGGAAGGATATTGGCCAAAGCATGTGACGAAGCTGGAGGATGACACTATGGAAGTCACACAACTTCCAGGAAGATACTTCAAGCTAGCCTTTGGTGGCTGACTATGCACAACGATGTTGCAAATTATGTGAAAAGTTGTGACGTTTGTCAACATACAGGGAAACCATCGCAATGGGATGAGATGTCGTTAGCACCTCAGGTAACGTTGCAGTAATTTGATAAATGGGAATTCGATTTTGTGGGACCCATCAATCCACAAGGAAAAAGGACAGGTGCGTGATACATCATCACATCGATAGATCATTTAACTAGATGGACGGAAGCAGCACAAGTGACAAATTGTATTGTTGTGACTGCAATAAGGTCCCTATTCAACAATGTCATCACTCGGTTTGGTTGTCCAAAGGTATTAACGAGTGATCAGGGGAGTCACTTCATTAATCACACTATCAACGCAATGACAGAGGATTTCAAGATTCATCACAAGAAGAGCACTCCCTATCATCTTCAAGTGAATGGAGTGAATGGAACAGTTGAAGCATTCAATAAGGAATTGGAGCATGCGCTCACAAAGGTATGCAACGCAAGCTACGATGACTAGGATCTGAAGATTCTTGTGATATTATGAGCCTATTGAACCACCTGTAAACGTTTGATAGGGAATACGCCATTCAATATGGTGTATGGCCAAGAGGTAGTGATTCTAATGGAATATATTGTTCCCAGCCTCCACATTGTAGCAGCGACATGTATGGATGATGAAGGAGCACTTGAAGAACGTTAAACACAGTTATTATAGCTCAAAGAAGATAGGTTTTTTTAATGATTTCACTAACAAGTTGAAAATGATCGTGAGAAGGAATGGCATGATCGACACATCAAATAAAAATACTTCCAATGAGGATATATGGTTCTCCTTTATGACAGCAAGTTCATGAAACACCCAGGTAAGTTGTAAATGCATTGGTTGGGCCCTTATGTAATACATTTCATCACTGACGAAGGTGTGGTGCAGTTGAAGCAATTAGATGGCGCATTGTTGCAAAAACTTGTAAATGGTAGTCAGATAAAACCCTATCAGGAGAGCCAGGTGTGGCACCAAAACTAGAACATTGCGCAGAAAAAAATAAAATAAAATAATTCAGATGTGTTACAGAGGAGGTTATCGAAATGGAAGCAGGCGCAATGAAAGGGAAGATGTCTAAGTCATAGAAGGGAAGCAGTTTGGAGACATCAGCAGAGACGTGATAGGGTCAAATCAGGAAATTAATGAAGTAATTAAACCAAAAGGGCGATGACACAACTTGATGAGACACACATTTATGGGGAATTAGACTGTTAGATTGGTAGAATTAGCAGCAGATTTGGTCGATCATTAGTAGAATTGGTTGTGATGATTCAAAATATTTCGCACAAGTGATTTCAAGTTATAAGAATCGACAGGGGGAGAGTTTGGTGAACTAGTATGGTTGTTAAGTTTAGCAGAGCACAGAAAGTTAGCAAAGCATAGTTGTGAGTTTGGGAGTGACAGAGTTGCAATAGTGGCATAAGTTATTTTGAGTGGTAGTGTTCACAACTCCCCACCATCCATGATTCCAATTGTGGAAGATATTCACAATCTCCAACCAGAAATTCCATGAATTTTTTGGAAGAAGAGGGGTGCACATCGTCCCAAGTCGCCATCGCAAAAATAGAGAACTGCAAGAAGTTATACCAGGTCCGAAGTAGAATCAGGAGCCCAGTTCCATCCATCGAAAATTGGAGGAGAGGATTCCACAACTCACAAGGGTGTCACTACTGATGACATCCCCGGGTATATACCACCCCATAAAATGGATGTGCTGCAAGTAAAACTATCCAAGAACTAGAGGTATTGGGTAAGGATTCACGTGACACCGAAAGCTGTACACATCACAATGAACATTGTGCCCTTCTTGACAAAGATGACCTACAATTATCATGACCTGTTGGAATAGAAAGAATGCACAGTTGATACGTATGAGTCATAAGCAAAACGCGAAGGAGGGTCGATTACTTGAATGCCATAGCAATGGGCCATGGGGTTACAGTGGTTGGGGATGTTAGGCCTCATGCATATGCCACATTTTGGACTCCTAGAAGAGGTCAACACCTGGGTGAAGTAGCTACTGGCTTTCTTCCATAGATTTTATTTATGGATTGACACGAAAGTTCCAGTTACAATTAAGTTGATTTCAAAAATTACGAGGTTTCCTACGAAGGGGGTCGACCTATTGTAATACTTTCACGGAAAGGACAACGACAAGCGATTGGCAGCCAAAATTAAGAAGAAATATGATTCTTTCTAAGACAAGAGGTCCTATGCTATTAGTACAATCAATGACAAAGCTATTTGAGTCGCAGCTAATATATTGGCTATGAAAATGGTAAGAAAAAACCGCCTAAACCAATGCACTTATGGGGTCATCGTGTGCGTAGAGAAGTGCACGGAGGGAGTTCAAATGATCTAGTCATTATTTGTGTTAAATCAACTAACAGAGGATGGGATATTATTCTAGGAAGGTATGCGACCCTTTACTTATTCTCGGTTGCTGATTTTAATTATTTTGGTGGGATGGACGGAACCCATGCACTATCAAGGTATGGATGTTGAATTGACCCAAGCATCCAGGGGCACACGGTACCAGAAATTATGGCATATCAATGAGAAGGAGCACCTGATTTATTCCACAATTCACTTTTATCTCTACTGGGATTCATTGCATGATGCAACAATGAAGGTTTCATGCATGCCTAAGGAGGAAACAATAAAACACCGATGGATCACACGATTTGCGATGGGACCACACGCCATCTACATTTAAGCACACATGGATAGTGAGAATCAATAGCTCACTACGATGTACAAGTTGATAAATTAAGAGGTAGAAGACGTCATTGATGAGTGGCCTGCCGAGTGGAAATTCCCAGTTAGTGTCGAGGACATGTCAGACATTGAGGTAAGTCCCCCACCCTATGCACTGGTAGAACAAGCATAAACACAGGAAAGAGATAAGGAATTGTAGGAGGAGTGTTCCAAGACTCCAATGGATTTTGAGGCCGAAATAAAATTTGAGGAGGGATAAATGAAAAGAATATATGAGCATGGAAAAGGGAGAAGTTCCCCAAAGATGGATTATGATCAGGTGAGTTGAATCATTGTTGTGATCAACACAGAAACCACCAAGAGTGAAGCACAGCTAAAGGACCACTCAAATGGGTTCTTTCACAAGGTAAATAATTTGTTGACATCCTTAACAAATGTGGTATTAGAGAAGGTTCGGTAGGCCAACGTGATACAAAGAGTAGTGGAAATCAGTACCAAAAAGAGGGTATGCATCATGCATGAGTTTTCTTTCGAGAGATATCCATAGTAGGGGGATCCTGAGGTTCTAAAATGTCATGATATTTCGATGCTACTATTTCAATATATGGTTCATCTTCTATCCTTCTGGGAGGTACATCATCTTCATGTACTTATTTAAGCTGGAACCTTCTAGATTTATTAAGAGCTATCTCTTCATCAAATGTTACATCCCTACTAATCTCGATATGATGAAATCCTGAGATGCATATACTGAAGTATTTGGAGACTTCACAGTATCCTACAAATATTCCCTTGTTTCCAGAAGGATCCTATTTGGTTCTCTTCTCTTTTGGAATATGCATATATACTGGACAACCAAATATATTGAGATCACTCACTTCAAGTTTCTTTCCTGTATACATCTCTTCAAGAGTCTTGAATCCAAGAGCACTGTGAGATAATCTATTTTGCACATATACGGTTTTTCTTGTTGCTTCAGCCCATAGATGCATAGGGATTTCTTGGTCATGAATCATGATCTTCACCTCTTCCATAATAATTATATTCTTTCTATTCGCAACATCATTATGTTGGGGATTATAGGGAGTGGTTAGCTCCCTCTTTATTCTTTCCTCCTTACAGAATGCTTCAAATTCTTTTGAAGTGTATTATCCACCATTATCTGATCTCGGTGTCTTGATTCTCTTTTCTGAGATGTTCTCTATCAAGGATTTAAATTCCTTGAATTTCCTGAACACTTCACTCTTGTTCTTTAAGAAGTATACCTAAGTCTTTCTTGAATAGTCATCAATAAATGTGAGATAATATTCATATCCACTTTGGGATATAAATGGCATAGTACCACACACATCAAAGAGAATTAGTTATAATGTACCTTTGGTCTTTGTTTCACTTTTTGGAAAGGGATTCTTTATATTCTTTCCACTTGCACATCCATTGCAAGTACCTTCATGATCAATCTTCAGATCCAATAACCCTATTACCACCTTACTCACATAGGGAAATGATTTGTAGTTAATGTGGGAAAGCCTTGTATGGAATAATTCACTTGAGTTGGTAGTGTCATTAACAGGGGTTGTCTCTGGATGTCCTTTGAGTTTATACAGCCCTCCTTCTTCTTTTCCAATGACCACAACATCTTCGAGTGTTTTTCCTTTGGGCCACATTAGTACTTGTCCATCTATAAAATAAACTCTATATCCTTTCTTATCTAGAGCTAATATGGAAAGTAAGTTATTTTTCAAACCTGGTACATATGGTACTTCTTCATCTTCATGGAAGTCCCAAAGTCAAGCTTGTAGATTGATTAACCAATACCTTTGATGGGATATTGATAGTCATCTCCCAATGATACTTTATGGGGAGAGTAATTATCTTCAAGTTTTGACAGAGATTGCTTGTTTCATGTCATATGATTCGAGGCACCACTATCAATAAGCCATGTGTCTTATCCAGGTGTTACAGACCACAAAGTGCATAGAATAGTACATATTCATCTACATATTCTTCTCTTTTTAATCTCTTTCGAGGTCTTTCTTCTTCATCCTTATCTTCGACTAGATGAGCATGATGTCTCTTATTGTTCTTCTTCTTCTTTGGTGATGGACACTCTCTGGCTAGTTGTCATATCTTAAGACAGTTGTATTATTGGTACTTTGAGTAATCCTTCTTCTTCTTAAACTTCTTCTTGGAAGGCCTTTTATTACTCTTCTTGAATTTTGGTTGCTTCCTTTCTTTAGTATGGGTGGCTAGAGCCTGGTCATCTTCTCTGAGTAGACCTTCTCTATTGGCTACTCTAGATTCTTCTTGAATGCATTCTTCCCATACTATGTCAAACTCCATACTTTCTTTTTTGGCACACAAATTTTGTATGAATGAGTTCTAAATTCTAGTGATACCATTGAGAGCAATCATAACTAGTTCATCCTCATCAAGGGTGTATCCAATAGCACTTAGTTGTTCTCTGAACTGAGAGACCCTTTGGAAGTAATCTTGAATAGACTCTCATTTTCTCATCTTGATGCCCTTCAGTTGGGCTCTCTGTTTCATCTTTATGTTGATGTTCCTTCCTTCATACATTCTGGAAATATCATCATACATATGTTTAGGTGTGTTCTTAGATGATAGTTGTGGGATCAAGTGATCATTAATAGAGTCAGCAATGATCCCCATTTCCTTGACTATGTCTTGTTCATCCTTCTCCTTAGCTTCATCTTATTCAGGTTCTGTAATTTCATTCTTGATGTACTTCTCAAGACCATTGTATTTAAGAATGAGACCAATCCTATACTTCCAAGATAGGAATTTTTCTAGGCATTCCAATTTGTCCTCAAGCTTAGTGCTTAGGGCCATCATATTCAGTGGGTCACTAAAAATTGAAAATTATTAAAATCAAAATCCAACATTGCCAGTGGATGTGCTTGAGGGAGGAAATTTGGTTGATCCAGCTGCTTTTTGGAAATCCCAAATCTTCAGTCTTCAAATCCCACTTGCGAGGTTGAGGCACTATAGAATTTCTGGTTTTGTTTCATTGTAGTTTTATGGTTCGTTGCCAAACTAGGGTTTTTCTTTCCCGTAGATCAAACCACCCAAAAATTTCGATCTAGGGCTCAATAGATGTGCTCCAGGGAGGCGCAACTTTCTATGCAAGAATATCTTCCAAATTGAAAATTTTGTAGAAACCCTGATTTCTTCCGGGGAGGAGAGAGAGGGAGTTTCACCTTGTGAAATTTGTCCTAATCAGGTTAGTTGTGATACCATTTTAATATTTCGTATGCTAGACTAGATTCATTAGTGTTAAATTCAAAAATCATAGCAGCAGCATATCCAGAATCAATGATAGAAACAAAACCACAATATAGACACAGTATTTATCCTTGGAAACCCTCAAGGGGAAGAAAACCCAACAAAAATTCCTCTATATAAGATGTATAAGATATAACCCCAAAAAAAATTATCCTCCTCATGGTGTTATGTCTCTCTACCTCTCCTATGTGCTACACAAGTGAGAGTCTATGTGTCCAAATAAGGACTAAAACTATTCTATTTATAAACAATGAGCCAACTAACTTTTACCCTAATCAAGTCGACCCCACTAAATTGTCTGGGTCGACTTCACCTAGGAAGTGTCAAAACAATATATTTTATTATTCACTAGGGTGTTATTGACCCGACTTACAATGGAGGATTTACCTCGTGACTCTATGATAATCAAATACAATAGTACCACCCCGCCGGAGTAATAATAACATCTCCCTTGTGTTACATCAATAAAATACATTTAGAATATCCTTTGAAGTTACAATATTCAACACTTAGTATCTCGATGTTTTTTACAAAGGAAACATGTGAACTAGATGTCTGAATGTATTGGGGTGGTCGGAGGAGGTCATCCTATTATTAAAGGAGTTATTGTGTAAATTGTCTATATTATAAATTGGATTTGTGGTCCATGTTTAATTTATTTACATGTTTTATACTCTACTATATTATGTTATTTTAAGGATTTTGTTCATAACATTCTGTATTAATGAATGTAATCTTAGGGTTTACTTCTTCAAGACAAGTCATCTATCCATTTTCACTATAAAAAAATTTATGGGATTCTTCATATAGCTTAATTTTCAAAAACCTTAGGAGACATATTGAAGTACCTATGGTAAAAAAATTAGGTTCTTGTTTTCTACAATTTATGAGTTACAGCCTATGGAAGTTAAGATTTTTTACAAGTCCAAAACCTAATCTCAAATGGATATTCTAGGTAAAATTATCATATAAAAGGACCTATAAGTCCAAATTTAGTGCCACCAGTTGAATAAAAAATAAAACAAACCATTTATTATTTTTGGTGAATATTTCATATTCAGAAAAGATAAAATAGACAAGTGGCATTCCATACAATTTATCTCTTTGGGAAGGGACAAAAACAATGTATTTTAGGAAAGTTACCATAGCTTTCTATGGATTGATAATATATTGGTCAAACCTATGGACTTATAGAGAACACGTATCAATATACTAGAAGACATTAAAGTTTCAGACTCGAAGGGTCTAAAATTTCACAATTACCTTCAGTGGAAGGTCAACTAGCAAGATAATATCCAAACCAAGGTTTCAAAAGGTATGTTATTTTGAAATTAGCATAACTTTTTAATAGAAGGTCTAATATGGGTGATTCAAAAGGAAGCATAGTATAATATGTTGGAAAAATCATATTATGCATTTTTTTAAGGTTTTTTCAATATATTTAGGTTAAAGTTTGAGGGTTTTGGTTGGAACTTAGTTAAGAAAAATGGAAATACCTAGGTTTAGTGGAAATAAATATAGAGATGAAATCGATCTTACAAAATGGTTAAGGATTGTGAAGGAAAATGATGAAAAAACTTACTTAGTAGGCCTTCATTTGTAGGGTGGATCTCATAAGTAATGGATAAGTTATGAATTAAATATTGAAGTATATGCCACATGGAAATAATTTGAAGAGATTTTCACAAAAATATGCATTAAGAACTCAAAAATTGAAGAGAATAATAAAACTGAAGATGAATTAAAAAATTAAAACAGGAACTCAAGAAGAAAGGTCATGGCTGGTCCAAGATACAATCCCTTAATGAATCACTCAATAAGGAGGTCACAAATTGAAGAAAGAAAAAAAATACCAAAGGAAAGTGGGAAAGGACGAGTCAAGGAGAGAACTGAAATAGAAGAATGATGAAATGTATAGATTAAGAAACCATAACAAAAACTTTATTGGATGAGGTGAAGGGATTTTAAAAACAAAAGAAGTGTGA
>LPNX010479276.1:1620925-1631446 GCA_001517045.1 Pseudotsuga menziesii
AAGAAGAATGTAAGAATTTGATGGATGCAATCACATTGCAACTTAAAAGGAGAAGGAAGACAAGATTTGAAAATGTCACCAGAAAATATTTGAATAAGTTGAGTTGCATCTTAAATATGTACATGTCAAATATGAGGGCATTATCGCAAAGGTTATAGCAATAAAATACGAAGCACAGAGGATAGAGGACTCCTTTATCTTCAAAATAATGTTGACGATATGGGTGTGAAGAATGAAAGAAAACCATAAAATGTGAAACCATATCAACATCCTCATTACCAAGAAAATTTCAAAAAAATAGAAGATCTACATCGAACATATCAATGAAAAATATGGATTTATCGAAAATATTAATGGAACAGGGCATCAAAAAACCATTACTCAACAAGATATTACTAGACACCATAAAATACAACAAATTGGATAAGTCACAACAACAAAAATATAATCAAAGGAAATAAGAATATGGAACAACCAATTATTGACAGTTAAGATTGAAAATAATTAAATATGGATGGATGGATCATCATCAATGAAAATAAGAAAGAATAAATAGAAGGAAATCTTGTTTTTTGGATTTATCACATGTAAATCCCTTAACTGCAAATCTTTGAGGACAAATATATTTTGAGGGGGGTACTATGTTATGACCCACGAGGGGAATATATAGGATTAAATATATATGTCATGAAGTAAATGTATATGTAACAAGATCGGCCTAATGAAGTGCCCACATGTGAAATGAGTGAATATGTATATATAGACGCAATGTAGTCTGTTATAGCCTTTTTTTTCTCATTTTTAATGTATTTGCTTATGTTTTGAAGCTTGGTTTTTTTCATTTCTCTTAAAAAAAATTGGTTCTTAGGATAGTTTTAATCTTTTTCCTTTAATTTTCATATTTGTATTTAGGTGATTTCTTAGTTTTATTTTCCAATTTTGATTTTATTTATAGAAATTCATAGTTAAGGGGCTTATAGAATGTTTATATGAATTAAAAAGTCCTAAAAATATCATAAAGTTTTGATCTAGATCATTTTAACAAAGCTAAATCATTGCCAGGAGTTGTATTTTTGAAAATCATTGAAACAGGATTTCTTGTAGAGCAAGCCTGAAAAAGTTACACACGCGCGCTACAAGAAAATCACGCTGTTCAAAAATCATGATTTTTGGTTCAAATTTTTGGAAATTCGTGCAAGTGAGATGTCATTCATATTTGGTTAATGGATTTGATACGTGTTCTCGTCCAGAATGATCATTGTGGTAGGTGTTAATACTTCAAGCAAGTCATCATTAGGGAAAATTCTGATGGTCTGGTGCAGAGTGATGGAATAATGATAATTAAACATGATGAGGCAAATTCACCTTGAATTTTGTATCTCCTGAAGCGCATGAAGATCAAATGAATTCGTGGCGAAGTGTTAGCAGTTTGTAATCAAGTTTTGAAGCAGGTCGTAAAATTAGGGCATTGAGGGGCGACTGTTTGGAGCTATCGTGGCGGTTAGAGAAGATTAAGGAATGAAATTCGACACCTGACAGACAAGAAAATACAATTCTAGCACCTGGATTCACCACTCTGACAGGTAGGTTGCGAATTGATATCAAAGTTCATGTATTTGGGTTTATACTAAACAGAGGATTAATTATGGAATTTAATGAAGATTGTTAGTATGTAAACCTAAATCATACTAAATGTTGAATTCTCTATCAATAGAATTAAGATATTTATCAATTTAAGTGATAAATTCCAGTTTGGGGTTTTGGTTTCCAAATATAGCAATGTCTGTCAAATTGTCAAGAATTGAATAGAATTAGAGTTTGTTTTACTGAAAGAAGCAATTTAACGGTAATTTAAAATGAAAAGAAGTGGTCAAACCAATAGAGTTGAGCCTCCAAACATGACCTAGGTTCAAACTTTTCCAGACTGTGCAAGATTGTTTTTAGAGGCAGGATGGTTAAGCTTTCTTGAAAGAATTGAGGGGTATCACACAGAAGTCTCTTATAAATTTGCTCAGTGTTTGGCTAAAGATATGGTTACTTTTGATACTATGAAGTTTAAGTTGACCAGAGAATTGTTAGCAGAAGCTACAGAGATCCCAGATGAGGGAAAATATTGGTTTAAAAAAGTGCCTTTCACCTTTGATGCAGAGAAATACTTACTTCCAAATGTGGTAACAAATTGGGGTAAAGGGGTACATATTCAAAAATTTAAACCTGAATGGATAGAGCCCCTCAAAATCCTGCAAAGTTATATCACTTGTGAATGGAGATTTGCATATGTTTTTAAGTATCATTTTAGGTTTTTGCAACATCTTATCCATGAAGCAAAAATGAATCTTCCATTCTTTTTCTTTAAAATTTTACAAAAGATGTCTAGGAGGGTGAAGGAGCATCCAGATCACACTAAACAATATGTGTTTCATCATTGGCTTATAAAGCTAGTCATAAGTACTGTGCTTCGAAAGAGGGAGAAGAAATGGGATTATTTCCTATTTTGTTATGGATTTAAAGCAGAGAAAGAAGATCAAGCTCAGAAGAAACAGTTGAATAAAGGTTAAAAGCTGGTCAAGAAGCTAAAAATGAAAGTTCACAGTCAAGGATGAAGAGGATAATGAACCAGAAAAATCTATGACTCATGAAGATAAAAATGTTGTAATTGAAGAGAAAACCAATATTGAAGAGAATGAAACCTCAAATCCAGAAGTGAAGGAGGTGGATCCTGTAGAAAATATTTTTCATGCAGAACTGAACCAATGTGTAAAGGAAGATGTGAAAGTACAGGAACAAGTTCCTATTACAGTACTTTCTGAAGAGGAAGAAAAGTCATTGTCTGATGAAGTTAGGGTTCATACTGAACATAAGATGCAAACACAGTCTAAATAAGAAGCAATGTCATGAGGGATGAAAAGAAAAGTTGTCTAGCTAGCTTCTATCAAACCTCAAGGGAAAGTTTTAAGAATGTTAGGATAAATTGGAACAACTTGGAGGCCCAAGACTAGACTAAAAAAAAATCTCAGATTGAATATGAAGAAACTGTTAAACCCTAAACTAGCTAAAAAGAAGATAACAATAATTGAGGACTCTTCATCTCAGGAAGAATTAGAAGACATTTAAGATAAAAAAGAGAAGGATATGAAGGGTGAAAAATCAATGGTTTCAGAAAACAAATCAGCTTTTACTTAAACCAAAATTTCAGAGATATTTGAGGAAGTTCGAAAGAAGATAATTTTAGATCAGCATCAAAGTGATTTAAAGAGACAGCATTCATTTATATCAAACTATTGTGCAGAGAAAGGAAGGGTTGTTGAGTAATCAACCCAATGCATTATTGAAGCTAAAGAGTATTCAGAAATCCCTGTGACCATGACAGAGCATATGGAAGAATATGAGGAGATTTTTAAGAAGCTGAAAATCCCTTGAATGCCAGAAGAAATGCATCCAGCGTCAGAAGGGAAGTGCATTGATTCTGAAAATGAGAATTTACAGAGGAATATCAAATAGTATAAATATCAGATTGAGTACCTGCAAGAGACAAATGAAGGATTAGTGACTACCAATAGAAGACTGAGAGAAGATCTAGAAGAGGTGAATAGCCACTATCAAGAATTGATTACAGTTTCTAAGGAGGCTTTAAAAAGAAAAAGACATACTCAAAGCGTATTTAAAAAACTAAAACAAACTATTCAAGAGCTAATAGAGCAGAATGAGGAGCTGACAAAAAGAGTTGAATATTTGGAAGTAGAGCACCAGAAGCCAAGAAGGAAGACTCAAGCTTTAGAAGGAATTGCTCTTCTAGCAGAGGCAACAAAGGACTTGTAAAGTGCTTTAAGAATAGTAGTTATTAGTTAGTTTGTGAAAAAGTTATTTTATTTTTGTATAATGATAAGTCTTATTGAACAATTTGGTAGTAGGAATTAAAGGTAGTTAGTTCAATTATGTAACTGTATTTAGGAAAACAAGATAAAAGCAAGGCTGAGAAAGGACCAAGGGTTCAATTTTTGTTGCAAGGGGAGGCTATCACGCTGTGGTTTATGAAGCTAAGTGTAAAAACTCTTATGTATTTTTGAATGACTGATTATGAAATATATGCAACTATAAGCCCTATTTAACCTATTGACTGGTTTCATTTCTGATTTGTGTTAATCACTCAGTTGATATACTCATTTCTTGTTTAAGGTTATTATGCATGAAATGCTTGTTGACTGTGGGTGGAATTTAGTGCTGTGATAATTGTGTCTGGTTTATATTTTATATGTTATGCATATCAGTCCTTAAATTGTTCATGACTGAGTGTTTGATTTATCTTCATGAACTTTCTACCTTCTTGTTTACAAACTGTACCTCCAAAACCCTAAAATGACCTATTTTACTTAATTGTGTTTATTGAGATTCTATTGGCTTGTTCTTTCGTCGTCTGAGAACAATTTCTGGCACTAACATATTTGGCGTCGTTTCTAGGGAAAAAGATGAAAGCTTATTTTCCCTGGGTTACTCATCATTTCACTGGTTTTGAGAGGTGAACTTAAACCAACAAATTTTAAAAGACTACTTTTCACCAAATATTTCACAGTGGCTACTAAAGGAGTTGGAACAAGAAGTAGACCTAGTTCACCTTTACAACTGGGTATCTCAGACCCAGAACAGATTTTGAAAACAGCTAGGAAAATCAAAAGTTCTCAGTCATCACCATCCCTATGTAACCCTAATCAACTAGACATATCATCACCTTTTTCCATTCTAAAGGGAGAGGAACAAGATTCATCCTGGTTGAAACCTACAATCCCTATTAGTAATATTCAGTTTTTTATTGATCCTCAATCTTTCAAGAAATAAAAGGCCTTATCTCTTGGAAAAATCCCTTTATTTCACCTCAAAGTTACCAAGACTCCTTTTCAACCAAGTCCTAGTAAGGTTATTCCTTCATCTAAATCAGTCAATTTAAAGATGGCAGCCCAAAATCAACCATTAGACATGATGGATCGAATGGTGGCACCTAGGTATGCACCTCTAGTTTTGCCTCAGCCTTTGAATGCACTTCCTGCGGGAGATTACCAAAAATACTTACCTAGGTTTAATGGACAAGGTGAGACTACAGCTGAGGATCATTGGGATGCATTTCTCAGCTATGCTGATAATCAGAATATAGAGGCAAAGGATGTGTGGATGAGGATGTTTGTACAGAGTCTAGATGGAGAGGTCAGAAATTGGTTCAGAGAGTTACCATCAAACTCTATTACTATAATATAAGAGCTTCAGGATATTTTTATGATACAATGGGGTGATACTAAGGATCACACATATTACATTACAAATTTTGGAGCTCTTAGAATAAATAAAGATGAAACCATAGCTGATTTTTCAAAGAGGTTCAATAAAATGTATGGTAGAATTCCTGCAGAGATTAAACCTTTTGAAACTTCTGTAAAACTCACTTATGCTAATGCTTTTGATCATGAGTTTTCCCTTCTCTTGAGGGAAAGAAGACATGTTACTTTACTTAACATGCAGGAGTCAGCATTAGAAGTGGAGTCTAATATACTTGCTTCTAATAGATTGAAGGGAAACTCAGCTCAACAAGTATATGACAGAAAGGGTAAGAAAGAGGTAGCTCCAGTGGTTTCCACATCCCACTCTGCAAAAGGTAAAATTGATGAGATGGCCAAGCTAATGAAAATCCTAACAGCAAAATTAAACAAGTTGGAATTGGAGAAAAATTCAAATAAACCTGTTCAAGAGGGAGATAGAAACCCTAATAATCCAAATCAATTCAGAAGACAGCTTGCACCTCGTTTCATTCCTAGAGAGAGAAGAAACAATGATATACAATGAGAAAGGAGAGAAGTTGAGGATCAAAAGGTGCCACCACCACTTTAGAATAATGTAGCTGATGAGGGAGAGATAGAAGAAGAAGAGTTCTTTGAGGATCCAGATCAAGATTTGAATTATTTTGGAGAACAGTTGACTGAAGGTTTTGTGACCAAGGAGGATTTTTTTAACTCAGAATATTATGATGCAAATGTGTTTGAAACAGAAAATGATTTAAATCTTGAAGTGACTGTTGATATATATCAGATTGATCCAAAGAAAACCCTAAATTTGAGATCAGGACCAAAACAGTTGATTCAAAATCCTAGGAAAAATATAATTCTACCTCCTAAACAACAGTCTAATCCAGTATTAGAAAAAAAACAGAATTAGGATAAACAAAAGAAAATTGTTGAAGTTGAAGAGGTAAACAAAGGTATGCAGAATTTTAATTTGGAAAATGAATTGTGCAAAATTAAGATTCCTATGTCTTTCACTGAGTTGATAAAGAATCCTTCTTATAAAAATTCAGTTTTGAAAATGATTGGTTCAGCAAACAGTCAAGTACCCTTTGACACAGTAAATCTACAAGAGGAAAATCCTAAAATTTTCATTGGATCAGCTTTGGCAAAAAAAACTGAAAATGATGCAAGTGCGTCTCCTCCTTTTTACATTACTCTAAATATTCATGAGAAAATGATACATAATTGCCTTTTTTATTCAGGAGCATCTCATAATCTCATGCCAAAAGCAGTCATGGAGACTTTAGGGTTGAGTATAACAAAACCTTGTCATGACTTGTATGCTTTCGATTCTCGAGCTGTAAAATGCCTAGGAGTGATAAAGGATATGGTAGTTAGTTTAGCTCAGCTACCTATGAAGAGTGTGATTATGGATGTAGTAGTGGCAGAAATCACACCTAAGTTTGGAATGCTCCTCTCTAGATTTTGGGCCAAGAAGGTAGGTGGAACTTTACAGATGGACTTAACATATACAACCATCGCTGTCTTTGGAGGTGAAAACATAAGGTTGTATAGAGAGTTACAATTTGCTTATATTGTGACTAATGACAAGAATCCTACAAATCATCCCTTGTATGCTGTTGAAAAAGATTTGGGTACTTGTATGTTGCATTTTAGTGATGATAATGATGCTGCTAGTTTATTACAGGTTGAAAAAGAAAAATCAGTCACATGTACTGGGGAACAGGAGGATGAACTTTGGCAAATGTATTTTGACGAATCATCATCAAAGGAAGGTGATGGAGTAGGAGTTGTTCTGATATCTCCTGGTGGTGAAGTGGTAAGATTAATGTATAAGTTGGAATTTATTACCACTAATAATACAGAAGAGTATGAGGCTTTGTTATTAGGTTTGAAAGATGCAAAAGATTTAGGTATTCAGCAAATCTCTGTGTATGGTGACTCCGAGTTAGTTGTTCAACAAGTAAGGAATAAATATCTAGTAAAACAAGATCTGCTAAAAGTATACAGGAATGAAGTATGGGATATGATAGACAATTTCTTTGTGGCTTTTAATATCACTTATATTCCTAGGGATCATAACCAAACTGCTGATTCTCTTTCCCTAGCAGCCACATATTTCAGGATTCCTAAGACAACACAGCTGAAGTATCCTATTGAGATTAGGTACAGACCTTCTGTACCGGACAATATAAAGCAATGGAGAGTTTTTGAAGATGATTTTGAGATAAAAATGTTCTTAGAGATGACTAGTGAGTTTTCCAATTCCCTAATTGATCAAGGACAAGATGATGAAATTGAATATTTTGAAGGTGTTACAGAAAATGAGATTGTAGGTCATAAGATCATTGAGCTGAAAGGTAATTTCATTCCTAAGGGTTTGGTACCTTTGGAGAGGATTTTTACGAAGGATGATACCCCTTTAAAACCTGTTATGCAGTCTTCAGAAGAAAATGTGATGGATTGCAATAGTGGCACTAAGGAACATCCTAGAATGGTGAAGATCTCAAAGGCACTCACAACAAAACAAAGAAACGGGTACTTCAAGTTATTAAAAGAGTATGTTGATTTTTTTGCTTGGTCATACGAGGATTTGAAAAGATATAATACTAGTATTATACAACATAAAGTGCCTTTGAAACCAAATGTTAAACCTTTCAGACGGAAATTAAGGAGAATCAATCCAGCTTTGTTTCCCATTATAGAGAAGGAGGTTAAAAAATTGTTAGATGCTAAGATTTTTGTTCCCCTCCGATATTTTTCATGGGTAGCTAATCTAGTACCTGTTAGGAAAAAGAATGGTGAAATCAGATTGTGTGTTGAGTTTTGAAATCTAAATAGATCTTCATTGAAGGACAATTATCATTTTCCAAAGATTGAACAATATTGCAGAAGGTGGTTGGTGCACAAAGAATTTCAATGGTAGATGGTTTTTCAAGGTATAATCAAATTGCAATGCACCCTGATGATAGAGAAAAGACAGCTTTTACTACTCCATGGGGTACTTTCATGTACGACAAAATGCCTTTTGGATTAATGAATGATGGAGCTACCTTTCAAAGAGCTATGGACATAGATTTTGTGGGAGAAAGGGATAAGTTTGTAGTAATCTATTTAGATGATATTACAGTCTTCTCACAATATGATGATGAACACCTAAAGCATTTAAAACGAACTTTCTTGAAATGTAAAAAATATGGTTTGTCTCTCAATCCCAAGAAGTCACATTTTGTTGTACAAGAAGGTAAGTTGTTGGGTCATTTAGTTTCAGCTAATGGTATAAGGATAGATCCAGAAAGGATGAAAGCAATTCTGAAAATTAGTTTACCAAGGAGCAAGAAGGATGTACAATCTTTTATTGGAAAAATAAATTTTCTGCGTTGGTTCATACCAAATTTTGTTGAAACCATTAAACAGATTACAGCCATGTTGAAGAAGGATCAAGAAGTCAAGTGGACTGCTGAAGCTAAAAATTGAAAATATTAAGACAGCTCTTACAGAAGCACCAATATTAGTAAGTCCTGATTTTACAAAGGAATTTTTGACTTTTTCTTTTGCATCAGAAGATACTTTAGCTGTTGTTTTATTACAGAAGAATAAGGATGGACTTGAACATCCAATTGCATTTTTTAGTAAGACCCTCAGAGACTCAGAGCCAAAGTACAGCATTTTAGAGAAGTAGGATTACTCATTGGTAAAGGCTTTAAAGTTTTTCAGAATTTATGTTTTACATTCCAAAGTCATTGCTTATGTTCTGAATGCCGCCATTAAAGATGTTTTGACCCAACCTGATAGTGAGGGAAAAAGAGGAAAATGGATTGCAAAAATAATGGAATATGATGTGGATATTAGACCTAAAAAGTTAGTAAAGGGACAAGGTTTGGCTAAATTGTTATCTGATTCAAATTGCCAAGCTTTAGGTCTACATCTCATGGCAGAACAGCCAGCACAAGAAGAATTTCAAGTGGAGCAAGAGAAAGAAAATATAATGGACCACTATGCAAAATCCACATGGTATGCAGATATTGTACACTTTCTTTTGTATTTACAATGTCCAAAACATCTAGACAAGAAAGCTGCTAGGTCTTTGAAGTTGAAAACTACTAAATATTGTTTGATAGAACAGCAGTTGTTTTGGAAGGATCCAGGGGGTATTTTACTTAGATGTTTGGATAAGCCAGAAATTGAAGAAGTAATATTTGAATCACATAAAGGTGCTTGTGGGGGACATAAGTATTGGAAGGAAACGACTTATAAAATTCTGAGAGTCGGATACTATTGGCCTTCTTTATTCTCCGATGTATATCAGTAGGTAAGAGCATGTATCCCTTGTCAAAATTTTGTTGGTAAGAAAAAGTTGTTGTCATTACCATTAAAATCAATTGCAGTTAATGCCCCTTTTCAGCAATGGGGTTTGGACTTCATAGTAGAGATAAATCCTTCCTCTTCAGGGCAGCATAAATGGATTTTGACTGCTACATATTTCTTTACTAAATGGGTAGAAGCTATTCCCACAAGAAATGCAACATATAAGGTAATCACAGATTTTATTCAGGACAATATTCTTAGCAGATTTGGATGTCCCAAGAAATTATTGACTGATAATGCTCAAGATTTTAAGTCTAAGTCTATGGTGACATTCTGTGAAAAGAATGGGATTATGTTGAAACACTCAACACCTTATTATCCTCAGGGAAATGGGTTAGCTCATTCAACTAATAAGAATATTATTTAGTTTATCAGGAAGATATTGAAGCAGAATAAACGATCATGGGATTCAATGTTAAAATATGCATTGTGGGCAGACAGAATAACAGTTAAAAAGGCAATGGAACTTCTCCTTTCCAATTGGTTTATGGTACTGATGCAGTGTTTCCTGTCCAACTTGGTATTCCAGTGATGAAATATTTTCAAGATTGTCAGGAAGAACCTAGTGATATGCAAAGAAGAATTTATGCACTGATAGAGTTACAGCGGAAACGGGAAATAGTAGAGGAAAAATCTCAGCTGTACAGGACAAAGATCAAGGAAAGGTTTGATAGAAAGATAAAAGAGAACACTTTTTCAGATGGAGATATGGTTTTGAGATGGGATGCTAGAAAGGAGCAAAAAGGAGAGCATGGCAAGTTTGATAATTGTTAGTTTTTCATCATTTAAGCTAGCATTATGATAAGATCTTTTCACTGAGAGAATAACAAGCACAGCAATCACATAAGCACATCACAAGAGACAA
>LPNX010479276.1:1637470-1663670 GCA_001517045.1 Pseudotsuga menziesii
TGAGATATATAGAAGAATACATTCCGAAGTTACATATACATCAACAATAATCTATGGTTTGGCCCTTTCATAGTATCGAAAGTTCTAGAGAATAATACCTTTGTATTACAGACTTTGGATGGTGAGGAATTGTCTAATCCAGTTAATGGACGTTTCCTCAAGCATTTTTACGGTTTTTGAGATGGATATTGGACTTTCATTGTATATACCGGTGTGAATAACAGAATAAAGACTCCATGACCCAATGGAATTTTTGCAGAATAGCAGGCAGTTGCAATTACCGCATAGAAGGCACTGATCTATAGGTTCTTGAAGCCTCATAGGGAGGACTTCATCCCGCAGCAGGAGCCAGATGTTATAACCTGTTTTTGCTTCTAATTTTTAATGTATTTGCTTATGTTTTGAAGCTTGGTTTTGTTCATTTCTCTTAAAAAAATTTGGTTCTTAGGATAGTTTTAATCTTTTTCCTTTAATTTTCATGTTTGTATTTAGGTGATTTCTTAGTTTTATTTTCCAATTTTGATTTTATTTATCAAAATTTATAGTTAAGGGGCTTATGGAATGTTTATATGAATTAAAAAGGTCCTAAAAATATCATAAAGTTTTGATCTAGATCATTTTACCAAAGCTAAATCATTGCTAGTAGTTGTATTTTTGAAAATCATTGAAACAGGCTTTCTTGTAGCGCAAGCCTGAAAACGTTACACACGCGCGCTACAAGAAAATCGCGTTGTTCAAAAATCATGATTTTTGGTTCAAATTTTTGGAAATTCGCGCAAGTGAGATGTCATTCATATTTGGTTAATGGATTTGATACGTGTTCTTGTCCAGAATGATCATTGTGACTGGTGTTAATACTTCAAGCAAGTCATCATTAGGGAAAATTGCGATGGTCTGGTGCAGAGTGATGGAATAATGATAATTAAACATGATGAGGCAAATTCACCTTGAATTTCGTATCTCCTAAAGTGCATGAAGATCAGATGAGTTCATGGCGAAGTGCTAGAAGTTTGTAATCAAGTTTTGAAGCAGGTCGTAAAATTAGGGATTTGAGGGGCAACTGTTTGGAGCTATCATGGCGGTGAGAGAAGATTAAGGAATGAAATTCGACACCTAACAGACAAGAAAATACAATTGTAGCACCTGGATTCACCACTCTGATAGGTAGGCTGTGAATTGATATCAAAGTTCATGTATTTGGGTTTATAATAAACAGAGGATTAATGATGGAATTTAATGAAGATTGTTAGTATGTAAACCTAAATCATAATAAATGTCGAATTCTCTGTCAATAGAATTAAGACATTTATCAGTTTAAGTGATAGAGTCCAGTTTGGGGGTTTGGTTCAGTCATTTAAAATGAAAAGAAGTGGTAAAACCAATAAAGCTAAGCCTTCAGACATGACCTGGGTTCAGACTTTTCCAGACTGTGCAAGATTGTTTTTAGAGGCAGGATGGTTAAGAATTTTTGAAAGAATTGAGGGGTATCACACAGAAGTATCTTATAAATTTGCTCAGTGTTTGGATAAAGATATGCTTACTTTTGATACTTTGAAGTTTAAGTTGACCAGATAATTGTTAGCAGAAGCTACAGGGATCCCAGATGAGGGAGAATACTGGTTTAAAAAAGCTCCTTTCACCTTTGATGCACAGAAATACTTACTTCTAGATGTGGTAGCAGATTGGGGTAAAGGGGTACATGTTCAAAAATTTAAACCTGAATGGATAGAGCCCATCAAAATCCTGCAAAGTTATATCACTTGTGAAGGGATATTTGCATCTGTTTTTAAGTATCATTTTAGGTTTTTGAAACATCTCAGCCATGAAGAAAAAATGAATCTTCCATTCTTTTTCTTTAAAAGTTTACAAAAGATGTCTAGCAGGGTGAAGGAGCATCCAGACCACACTAAGCAATCTGTGTTTCATCATGGGCTTATAAAGCTAGTCATGAGTATTGTGCTTCAAAAGAGGGAGAAGACATGGTGTTAGAAGAACAGGACCGCAGAGCAATAAAAGTTATACAGTTAAATCAATAAACAAGATGCAAAAACACATTAAACATTACAGAGAGACACAGATATAACATGGTTCACCCAAACGATGGGCTACGTCCACAAACAAATTTTCCAATCCTTTTATTTCAGTCCAGAAAGATGAAGGGATACGCCCTGCAGCAAAAACGATGCACTTCCTCTTCACACTCTCACAGTCTCTCTTCCAGCACAATACAATTCCCACATCCATTACCATACAGTACTCAATCCAGTACACTACAGTACCAAGTACATTTACAATGGAGCCTCCTCAAGCCTTCTAAAGGCTTAATCACATGCAATACCATGGGACAATTCCATGGGCTACAACAAACCATGTGCCCAAACCATGTGCTAGGCCTAACCACCTTTGACTCAATCCCGAGTCAAGATTAACACATGAAATACTATGGGACAATACCATGGGCTACAACAAACCATGTGCCCAAACCATGTGCTAGACCTAACCACCTTTGACTCGATCTCAAGTCAAGGTTAACCCTAACAATCCCCCCTTTAAACTTGACTTGGAGTAATCACCAACTCCCCTCAAGTATTTACCGAGGAATCTTACATACACCCCCCTATCACCTAGGTCTATCTCCCGACTTTACTGGTGAGTTACCAGGGGTATGCATGCCTTACCAGGTCTTACAGCCATATGCCCATTTACATGCAAACCGCTCCATTACATTTTTTTCATGTGCCTTCATGGTGACTAATCACAGCAACTCTACCGCTGCTGCACTTGCTGGACCTTGGACTTGGAAAATTTCTTCTTTCCACCTTCATGCTTTAAGGCCAACAGAAACTGAGCAGGAACTCAGTTTCTCTCTGGTTACTCCCTTTGTCAACATGTCTGCAAGATTCTGGCTAGTGTGAATCTTTTCCAGTTTTAATAGTTCTTCATCTAGAACAGATCTTATGAAGTGGTACTTGAGTTCTATATGTTTAGTCCTTGAATGAAAGACTGAGTTCTTTGCAAGATGAATGGCAATATGGTTGTCATTGTACAGCCTACTATTCTCCTGTTTCTTACCCAATTCTTCCATGAACCTCTGCAACCAAATCATCTCCTTACTAGCCTCTGTAGCAGCAACATACTCTGCTTCCGTTGTTGAAAGTGCAACAACCTATTGCATTTTTGAAATCCAAATTACTGTTGTTCTACCTACAGTGAACACATACCCTGTGGTGCTCCTCCTGCTGTCTTTATCACCAGCCATATCTGCATCAACATATCCCTGTAGAACAGTGTCTGAACCTCCAAAACATAATGCATGAGAAGTGGTACCTCTCAAATACCTGAGAATCCACTATACTGCTTTCCAATGCTCTTTACCTGGATTATTCATATACCTGCTCACAACTCCCACTACATGTGCAATATCTGGTCTTGTGCACACCATGGCATACATCAAGCTCCCAACTGTTGATGAATAGGGAATCTTGGACATGTAATCTATCTCTTCATGTGTCTCTAGACACATATGCTTGCTTAGTTTGAAATGGCTTGCCAAAGGTGTGCTGACTGGTTTTGCATTCTACATTCTAAACCTCTGCAACACTTTTTTTATGTACTCACCTTGAGACAATGTCAATTTGCGATTTTTCCTGTCTCTTGTTATTCTCATACCAAGGATTTGCTTTGCAGCACCCAAATCCTTCATCGCAAATGATTTAGCTAGTTTTATTTTGAGCACATTTATATCCTACATGTTAGACCCTGCAACAAGCATGTCATCCACATACAATAACAAGATAATATATCTTCTGTTATCTAGCCTCTTGAAATAAACACAGTGGTCAGAATGACATCTATCATAACCTTGTTCTGTCATTAACTTATCAAATTTTAAATACCACTGCCTTGGAGCTTGCTTTAGGCCATACAAGCTCTTCTTCAACCTGCAAACCAAATTCTCCTTCCCTTTGACTCCATACCCTTGTGGCTGCTGCATATAAATCTCTTCCTCCAAATCCCCATGGAGAAAGGTTGTTTTTACATCTAATTGTTCAAGATGCAAATCTTCTACCGCCACTAGAATTAAAATAGTTCTAATTGAATTCATTTTAACAACACGAGAAAATATTTCATCAAAGTCTATACCTTTCTTTTGTGCAAACCCCTTTACAACAAGTCTAGCCTTGTACCACTTCTTTCCTCCATCTTCTTCCTTCAACCTGTAAACCCATTTATTCTACAATACCCTTTTTCCTGCAGGAAACTTAACCAGATCCCAAGTCTGGTTTCTTACCAATGAGTCCATCTCCTCATCCATGCCTTGCTCCCACTTCTTTCTAGTTTCTACCTGCATTGCTTCTTCAAAACATTCTGGCTCACCAGAATCGGTCATCAATAAATAATATAGTGAAGGAGAGAATAGTTCAGGGGGTCTACTTAACCTAGTAGACCTTCTTACAGTTGCAGGAGTTTCAGGTACCTGCTGCTACTCTTGATTTTCTGGTGCTTTTGGAACTTCATTTTCTTTGATTTCATCAAGCACTGTGTACTCTGTGTTTTCCTTTTCTTCTTTCTTTCCCTGCAACTGATCTTTGTACATGACCTTTTCATTGAATACTACATCTCTACTCCTAATGATTTTGCGATTTTTAAGATCCCATAAGCGATAGCCAAAATCATCAACCTCGTATCCAATAAAGGTACATTTCTTGGATTTACCCTCAAGCTTTGTTCTATCATCTTTATCAATATGGACAAATGCTTCACAACCAAAAGTTCTCAGAAATGAGTATTTTACCTGTTTACCTGTCCATGCCTCCTCTGGAATTCCACCATCCAAAGCGCTTGAAGGCCCTCTGTTTATTAAATAAACAGCAGTGTTTACAGCATCAGCCCAAAACTGTAAGGGCAACCCTGCATGCAATCTCATACACCTTGCATGCTCCATGATCGTTCTATTCATCCTTTCTGACACGCCATTTTATTGGGGTGTTCCAAGGACTGTCTTCTCTCTGTGAATCCCATTGTGTGAACAGTAACTGTCAAACTCCTTGCTGCAGTACTCGCCTCCATTATTAGATCTGAGACATTTCAACCTTTTTCCTATCTCATTCTTAGCCAAAGCTTTCCACTTCTTAAAAGTATCAAACACATCAGATTTCTGTCTAATGCAATAAACCCAAGTTTTTCTAGTTGCATCATCAATAAAAGTAACATAATAACGAGAGCCACCAAGAGATTGTACCTGAGTTGGTCCCCATACATCTGTATGGACAAGCTCTAAATTTTCACTCTTCTTTTGTTTCCCAACCCTGAGAAATATAACTCTCTTCAGTTTTCCATAAACACAGTTCTCAAGAAATTCCAAACTTACCTGCTTCAGATCTGGAAGTAGTTTCCTTGAGTGGAGAATCTGCATCCCCTTATCACTCATGTGGCCAAGCCTATGATGCCACAACATTGCACCTGTTTCTGTGGAAGCTACAGAAATAGAATAATCAGTGTTATGAGGACATAAATATAACGTGCCTATCCTATTTCCTTTTTCAATTACCATTGATCCTTTAGTAACCTTCCACCACGTTTCTCCAAACGTAGACAAACAGCCGCCATCTCCCAACTGCCCTATTGAGATCAGATTTCTTTTCATAGAAAGAATGTGCCTTACATCCTTTAGCAACCAGTCATTTCCATTATTTAGTTTGATCCGTACCTTACCCTTTCCAACAATTTTACATGGTTCATCATCCCCCAATAACACATGCCCAAAATCACCTTGAACATAATCATAAAAGAATTTCCTATGGGGTGTAGCATGACATGAAGCCCCTGAATCTACTACCCAGTAATCACTAGTATTATCTAATGCAAGAATCAAAGCATCTTGTAACACATCACCTGCTACATTAGCTTCCTGGGTAGTCTCTTGCTGCCTCTCACCTTTCTTCTTTGGTGCTCTGCAGTCTTTCTTTAGATATCCTTTCTTACCGCAGTTCCAACATTCTATTTTTCTGAATCTGGACTTGGATCTTCCCTTTTTGGACTTGCCACGATTTCCTAGGCTCCTTCCTCTCTCTTTTTGTCTCCTTCTGCTCTCCATGGTCAATGCATTACCTGATGTCTCACCTGTGCTTTTCCTTCGCATTTCCTCCCTAAGAATAACACTAACAATATCATCAAACTTAAGAGTGCTTGAACTAGGGATAGAGTTACTTACAGCCATGACCAAGCTATTCCAGCTTTCTGGCAATGAGCACAAGATTAGAAGAGCCCTAACCTCATCATCAAAGTTCACTTTTACAGAACTTAACTGACTGGTAAGTGTATTAAACTCATTTAAATGGTTAGCAACAGATCCACTTTCCGACATCTTCATATTAAATCAACGCTTCATTAAAAATACCTTGTTAGAAGCCGATGGTTTTTCGTAGAGCTTACTCAATGTGCTCATCACACCCTCTGTAGTTATTTCTTTCGAAATATTAAAGGCCACCGATGAAGCCAAGCACATCCGTATTGTTCCTAGTGCCTTTCTGTCAAGAACCTCCCATTCTTCATCCTTCATAGCCACTGGTTGTTTTGGTTTTTCGCCCAACAGCAAGTACAGATAGTCCTCCATTTGCATCTTCCATAACTGATAGTTTTGGCCATTAAATTTATCGACCCTAAACTTTCCTTCTTCTGCCATTGCTCCCACTTGAACTAGGAACCCTTCTTTCCTTCGAGTTTACAAACCAAATAGACCTTTTGGCTCTGATACCAATTGTTAGAAGAACAGGACCGCAGAGCAATAACAATTATATAGTTAAATCAATAAATAGGATGCAAAAACACATTAAACATTACAGAGAGACATAGATATAACGTGGTTCACCCAAACGATGGGCTACGTCCACAAACAATTTTGCCATTCCTATTATTTCAGTCCAGAAAGATGAAGGGATACGCCCTGCAGCAAAACCGCTGCACTTCCTCTTCACGCTCTCACAGTCTCTCTTCCAGCACAATACAATGCCCACATCCAGTACCATACAGTACTCACATCTAGTACACTACAGTACCCAGTACATTTACAATGGAGCCTCCTCAAGCCTTATAAAGGCTTAATCACATGCAATACCATGGGACAATACCATGGGCTACAACAAACCATGTGCCCAAACCATGTGCTAGACCTAACCACATTTGACTCAATCCCGAGTCAAGGTTAACACATGCAATACTTTGGGACAATACCATGGGCTACAACAAACCATGTGCTAGACCTAACCACCTTTGACTTGATCTCAAGTCAAGGTTAACCCTAACACATGGGATTATTTCCTATTTTGGTCTAGCTTTCAAACAGAGAAAGAAGATCAGGCTCAAAAGAAACAGTTGAATAAAGGTCAAAAGTCGGTCAAGAAGCTAAAAATTAAAGTCACAATCAAGGATGAAGAGGATAACAAACCCAAAAAATCTATGACTCAAGAAGATAAAAATGTTGTAATTGAACAGCAAACCAATATTGAAGAGAATGAAACCTCAAAGCTAGAAGTGAAGGAGGTGGAGCCTGTAGAAAATATTTTTCATGCAAAACTGAACCAAGGTGTAAAGGAAGATGTGAGAGAATAGGAACAAGTTCCTATTACAGTACTTTCTGAAGAGAAAGAAAAGTCATTGTCTGATGAAGTTAGGCCCCATACTGAACATAAGATGCAGACACAATCTGAAGAAGAAGAAATGTCACGAGGGATGAAAAGAAAAATTTTCCAGCTATCTTCTATCACACATCAAGGGAAAGTTTTAAGCATGTTAGGAGAAATTGGAACAACTTAGAGGCCCAAGACTAGACCAAAAAAAAAACTCAAATTGAATATGAAGAAACTGTTAAACCCTAAACTAGCTAAAAAGAATATTACAGTAATTGAGGACTCTTCATCTTAGGAAGAATTAGAATACATTGAAGATCAAAAAGAGAAGGATATGAAGGGTAAAAAATCAATGGTTTCAGAAAACAAATCATCTTTTATTGAAAAAAAAATTTCAGAGATATTTGAGGAAGTTTGAAAGAAGATAATTTTAGATCAACATTAAAGTGATTTAAAGAGACAGCATTCAGTTATATCAAACTCTTGAGCAGAGAAAGGAAGGGTTGTTGAGCAATCAACCCAATGCAGTTTTGAAGCTAAAGAGTATTCAGAAATCCTTGTGACCTTGACAGAGCAGATGGAAGAAGATGAGGAGATTTTTAAGAAGCTGAAAATCCCTTGGATGCCAGAATAAATGCATCCAGCATTAGAAGGGATGTGCATTGATTCTGAAAATGAGAATTTGCAGAGGAATATCAAACAGTATAAATATCAGATTGAGTATATGTAGGAGACAAATGAAGGATTAGTGACTGCCAATAGAAGACTGAGAGAAGATCTAGAAGAGGTGAATAGACACTATCAGGAATTGATTACAGCTTCTAAGGAGGCTTTAAAAAGAAAAAGACATACTCAAAGCCTATTTACAAAACTAAAACAAACTATTCAAGAGCTAACAAAGCAGAATGAGGAGCTGACAAAAAGAGTTGAAGATTTGGAAGCAGAGCACCAGAAGGAAAGAAGGAAGACTCAAGCTTTAGAAGGAATTGCTCTTCTAGCAGAGGCAGCAAAGGACTTGTAAAGTGCTTTAAGAATAGTAGTTATTAGTTAGTTTGTGAAAAAGTTATTTTATTTTTGTATAATGGTAAGTCTTATTGAACAATTCGGTAGTAGGACTTAAAGGTAGTTAGTTCAGTTATGTAACTGTCTTTAAGAAAACAAGATAAAAATTAAGGCTGAGAAAGGACCAAGGGTTCAATTTTTGTTGCAAGGGGAGGCTATCAAGCTATGGTTTATGAAGCTAAGTGTAAAAACTCTTATGTATTTTTGAATGACTGATTATGAAATATATGCAACTATAAGCCCTATTTAACCTATTGACTGGTTTCATTTCTGATTTGTGTTAATCACTCAGTTGATATACTAATTTCTTGTTTAAGGTTATTATGCATGAAATGCTTGTTGACTGTGGGTGGAATTCAGTGCTGTGATAATTGTGTCTGGTTTATATTTTATATATTATGCATCTCAGTCCTTAAATTGTTCATGATTTAGTGTTTGCTTTAGCTTTATGAAGTTTCTGCCTTCTTGTTTACAAACTGTACAACTAAAACCCTAAAACGACCTATTTTACTTAATTGTGTTTATTGAGATTGTGTTGGCTTGTTCTTTCGTAGTCTGAGAACAATTTCTAGCACTAACATAGTCATTGTTGAGAAACATGTGAATTAGAAGCATGGCTATCTTAGGGTACCAAAAGGAGGTTCTCCTATTATTAAGGTGTATTATGTAACTAATATCTCTTATCTATATTAGATTTGTGTTGCATGTTTATTTTATTCTGCTTGGTGTTAAATATGATTTATTATGCTATCTTAAGGCTTTGCTTCATAGCACTAAGTTTCATTAGGTCATCAAGAATATCTTGGAGGGAGAATTAGTGTTCCATTTGGGTAACCCAACTTGTAGAATCAAAACTATAAAATTTGTTCAAGCTGAATTTAATAAATTCATACCACATATGATGTTGATTATTATGGAAGGGTGGCCCTTAGTGATGCTCACCTCTAATGGAAGACTCAACCCCTCCCTACTTTATGAGAAAATCTAGCCATTATCCATGTTGGTGTAGAATTAAAAGGAGAGACTATATATGGATATTAGCATCAACAAGTTTGGAATTTATTCCTACAAAGTCTAGTTTTAGGTTATCAACATGTTATTTCGTGCCATCTATGTTAGAGAATTTACATATGGTCCTTGAAACATTAATATTCTATGTTGTCGAGCCCATTATTCGAGAATGTGTTTCGAGTGGTTATCATGGGGCGTTTTGGGTGAAACAAAAAGTTTATTTGAGAATCATATCGATGTGATCAACTCCTTCCAAGGACTCTAGGAACATAGTATTGATTTCTTGTGCAATGGTTCAACCTTTAGTAGTGTATCCTCAACACAAGTTTTGTTTCTAAATATGTAATTGATAGCAGATTTGTTTTGTTTATCGGTTCTCCTTGTGCCACAATTTTTCCTACAATAGTGTAGCATCAACCATCATTATGGTGATTACTCAAATTGTTCTTGTAATATTTGTTGAAATGGCAGCAATTACTTGCTATGGTCCTATTGTTACCTCCACTTTCCTTCTCATATGAGAATTTATTCTAGATCACTGAATTATTTTAGTGATTTAATTTTACTAATCCATTGAACTTGAAACACAATTATTTTTTCTATCATTGATGGAATGGTAAGTAGCCAAGAGCTAGTTGTGATCAAGGACTGAAGGTTCAGAAAAAATCTAAAAAATGGAGTAGACAAAGGACACATCAGACAAGGTATGATAATAAGTGTGGCCAAGTGTTGGATAAAAACATGTAGCTCTGATACCAATGAAATGAACAAAAGTTCATTTTCTAATAAATATCAAAAATAAGGACAGACAAAAAAAATACATATATGACAAGTAATATCAAAAACAAAAATGAATCAATAGATAAGATTATGCAATTCCATGTGATGATATAATTATACACATTAACTAGTCAATATGGTTAAACAGTCATGTCCTTTATACAGTCCATATCCTTTCATTAGGTTGCGAGATATATATATATATATAATGGTAATTAAAACCTAACTATTGAAATGTGGTGTTATCCTTTTGGGTTACTCCAAAATTGTTTTCACTTGCTAGGAGAGCACTAAGTCTCCTAGCCCCTTGGTGATCCTTCACAGATATGGATGCCTTAGTTTGAGTGGATGCTTGACCGTGCTTAGAGTGCTAGAATAACATGTTTACTTAGGATATTGTTACCTTAATTGGTGTGATGAATAAAACATTAGGTTCACACAACTAAGGAGTTGGTTTCTTGACTAAGGGAGGCACCTACCTAGGAGGAGGAGCATTAGGTAGTTTCCCCTAGGATCATAGGACCACATGTATAAACCATGGCAGTCAAGAAATTAATTGGAGGATGGTTCTATTGGGGGTACTTCATGGAGGTTCATTGTTGACTTGAAGACATGTGTTGAAGAGGGGTATTCAAGTTCCCTAGAATTTTCTTACCATGTAAGTGTGTGATACAACAGGGCTAGGACTTGTAAACCCTAAGGAAGACAAGAGAATTAATGTGGAGATATTGTGTGATACAATCTTGGTGTATGTGCCAAGAAGGACTTACTAGTGTTGATACCATAATGTTGAGGATATTTTATGGAGTTACTTGTGTTGTTTGGGATTGATTCCTAGATAGGAGGGACTAGTGGTAGGCGTTTCTTATGGATTCCTTAGCTAGGGTTTGGAGAGATTAACTTGTACCAACTATGTGAGAAAGTTGTGGTATGTAGGTGTACTTCATCTTGTGTGTGTGTGTGTGTGTGTGTGTGTGTGTGTGTGAATTCCAACTATCTAATTTTTGTGTACTTGTATATTTTATTTGTAGTTTATGTGATCTTCATGAATGAGTAGATTTCAACCCGCAGTATTCATGTTTATTTTACATAACAATTAGATGAAATGATTAAGTAATTTAACACATTCTTAAAAATGAATGTTGTTATATTTATTTGTAATAAGAGAAATCAGCTATGGTATATGCCTTAAAAATTATGCCCTAATAAATGTAACGTTGTGGTATTGAAGTACACTCATATCATATGTATACTCTTGGGATACTATTGAAAATGGGATGTAGGGAAGTGAAATATTGCCATTGTATCATCCATGAGGATGAAATTTCATGTGGATTGGGTTGGGGAAACCTCAAGTAAATGAGTTAAAATTTTGGAATTTGAATTAAAAGTTAAATTTTTAGAATTTCTAAAGGGTTTATGCTATGTAAGTAAACACTAGAGAAGAGCATGGAATTAAAGGTTATAAAGGATTCTCTTGTGGTTCTTGTTATAATGTTAGTGTTTTTACACTAGTAGAAGACATGGAGAGTAGAGCTTATGCCTTGCATGATTTTGTACCCTTGTTCTTTTGGGATGCATGGAGGCTAGGGAAAGATTATGTTGAGTCTATATTTATGAGTCTTGAGTTTAGTGTGATGCCTTTCTTGGAATAAGACTTAGTTGTTGTATTCTTAATGTTCAGTGGAGGACTTGGTGTTAGTGTTGATGTAAGAGTTGAATACCTAGGGTTTGAGGATGAAATTCCTAAGGTGTATTTGTAGACTTGGAAGTTAGCGCTAGAGTTATTTTGGCATGTACTTCTATGATGCAACATGTGTAGGGTTTGTAAACCCTAAGAAATAAAATAGTATTAGTGTAAAGAGTGTTGATGTAATTGTAACTTCGGAATGTATTCATCCATATATCTTATGTATTGTACCCCGATGTTTATTCCGGGATGTGTCTATAATGTATTTGAGTCATTTCATGCCCCAATGTTCCTATCGGGAGGTTCTATAATGTAAACAAGTCATGTCAAGTCATTGTGGGTAACCCTCCTATTGGTCAATGGTTAAATTCCTCGTAGTTGTGGGGCCCTAGGGTTATTAAACTATCCTAGAGAAGTCGACCCTAGGTGAGTCATTGTAAGTCGGGGCAATACTCTCCACCATTGTGTTAAGGATAACCCTCCTTATTGGTCGGAGGAGGTAAATTCCCCACAAGCTGTGGGGCACTAGGGTTATTAGACAATCCTAGAGATGTCGGCTCTAGTAAGTAATTGTTAAGTGAGGCCGACATGTTGGAGTGGGATTCAAGTGAATGAACGAATATAAATAGAGAGTGAGCCTCTCTATTTATCACACACACACTCACTCATTGGGGAGCATCAGTGAGAGAGAGAAGTTGCTGGGACACGAGAGAGACTACTGCTGTCGGGAGATTGTTGGGCCCACTATATGCCAGTTAATTAAAACTTAACATGTAGAGTGATAAACATAAATTATCAACTCGAGGAAGTATTTTATTTCAAAGCTATCGTGCAAGATCTATGCAAACACAACACCACTAAGGGGAATGATAAGATTTATGCTCCAAAGATTGAAAATGAAATAAAACTAAATGCAAAGAAAGAAGAAAAAAAACACACACAAAGTAAATTTAATAAAATGAAATGTAATCATGCAACCTACATGTCCTACTTTAACAATGCATATACAAAACAACGTCAAATGTACTTTTGCACCATTGATAACTTCCTTGGCAACGGCACCAAAATGTTGGGCCCACCATATGCCAGTTAATTAAAACTTAACATGTAGAGTGCTAAACATAAATTATCAACCCGAGGAAGTCTTTTATTTCAAATCTATCATGCAGGATCTATGCAAGCACAATTTCTACCTAACATTGTTATCTATTGGTATGCAATCGAAACTCTTTGTAAACTAGATCACACCTTCTTGAAAGTAAATCAATCCTCAAACCTATTCATAAAATAAAACCGTAAATCAAACACACTTCAAACAAAATCTATTCCTATGAAACAAGATCTAAATACATAAGCCTGGAAGTAATGCTAAGTTAACCAACGATCTATCAAGATGAATTAACAGGAAAACAACTATGATAAATCTAATGAAAGCATGAACTAAATAATAAAAACAACTATGATCAATCTAATGAATGAAAGCATGAATTAACAAATAAACACATCTGCAAAATAAAACACCTACAATCAAAACTACCAACATTTGCTTATGGAAGAGGGCCCTTCCTCCACTGAGCAGAGCTGGATCTCCACTATGAAAGTCTACAACTCCAGAATTAAGAAACTGCCAACATGTATTATCAAAATGAATGATTACAATAGATCTGGATCAAATCCTACATTATAACATTGATTTCTCTTCTCCTCTCTCAATGAGATTGATTACATATTTATACATAAAATTATCTCATGAAAATGAGGAACTGAACCCCCAACTTGTGATCTGTAACAGGTGAAACACGACCGTAACTGCTGGCAACTTTAGAACTGGCCGCAACAGTAAATCTGAAAAGTACCCTCTCGAAGAACTATCTGTATGTTGTAAATCATCACTTTGTTTGGCAATTTCCTTGCAATTCAGGTAAATGAGGATGTTACGCACAAAACCCATGTCTCGGATTTTTGAGATTCATTTCCATCTGCCTGTAAATCGAGATGTGAATCAAGGTATTCTTATGTGGCATGCATTTTCGGTTAAGGCTGTAACAGCTGGCTATGAGTGTCATGTATGTGACAAATCACTCCACAAACCATCATTAGTAAAATTATGCATAATAGTCTTCAATTCATCAAAGATAAAGGAAAATAATCATTATTAACCACTTAAAACATCAATGGAAGTAGTATGTTGTTTTACGCACAGTTACAACAAATGGATGGAAAATGGAATGATAAATGGACAATAATGGGAAGAAAATGGATGAAATATATGTCGATAAGTGATGGAAAAAAAGGACAATTCCAGGGCCCAACATCTCCCCCAAACTGAACTTGTTGCATGTCCTCATGCAACCCAATACTTGTGTAGCATCCAACTAGAAGAACTCATTCACTTGTTCCTTCATTTTACCATTTGCATAGTTGCAGCCAAAAGAAATGGAGAGTTTAACAGAAATTGGCAGAGTCACAGCTGCTTAGTGGAGTATTTAGTAGAAATTTTGGCGGAGTCGCGGCTCCTTAGCAGAGGATTTAGTAGAAATTTGACGAAGCCACAGCTTATTTTTAGCAGAGAATTTGGCGAAGGTTTTAGCGAAGATTTTGGCGAAGTCGCAGCCCAAATAATGCTAAATTTAGCGGCAAATTTGGCGGAGTCGCAGCCCAAATATTGTTAAATTTGGCGAAGCACTTAGCGGAGTCACAGCCCAAAGAGCGCTAAATTTAGCGGAGAATTTGGCGGAGTCACAGCTACCTAAAACAAAAAAAGAGGCAAAATTTTTACTGGGTTGCAGCTGCACGGAACGGGAAGAGGCCAATATTTTACGATGTTGAAGCCGCACGGAACGGGAAAAGGGCAATATTTTACGGTGTTGCAGCCGCACGGAACGGGAAAAGGGAAATATTTTACGATGTTGCAGCCGCATGGAACGGGAAAAGGGAAATATTTTACGGCGTTGCAGCCGCATGGAACGGGAAAAATGCAATATTTTACGGTGTTGCAGCCTTTTGAATAGAAAACTTCCAAAGTAATTTTCTCCCAAATGATGAACTAGGTTTGGCTGAAATTTTTCAGGAAGGTTTATACTAGTCCAATGCACCTACACACCAAAAATCAAAGAAACCCACATCACGGATTTCAAGAAAAATGCAAATTGGTTGTAGATGATTATGGTCATTTTCTCGAAAACCGTACATTGGATTGGGATGAAAATTGTCAAGCTTGTTCAACTTGATATTATGCACTTCTTGTCCAAAAATCATGAGAATCCAACCTACCAATTGCAAGATCTTTCCATTTCAATGTTTGCACTTTTGTAGATGAACATGAATCAAAATGTGTTGCAACTGAACTTCATGAACCAATATTTCACAAAATACAAATTGGGTTGGGATGAAATTTTGCAAAAAAGTAACTACCATTCCAATTCATCTCCACACCAAATATTAGAGAAACTCACGTCACGTATTTCGAGAAAAATGTAAAATGGATGTAGGTGATGATGGTCGTTTTCTCAAAAACCATGCATTGGATTGAGATAAAAACTAGCCACGTTTGTTCTTCATTATGTTATGCATTCCCTGTCCAAATTTCATGACGATCCAACTTACCAATTGCAATATATGCCCATTTCAATTTCTACACTTTTGTAGATGAACATGAATAAAAATGTGTTGCAGCTGAACTTCATGAACCAATATTTCAAAAAATAGAAACTGGGTTGGGCTAAAATTTTGCAAGCAAGTAACTACCATTCTAATGCATCTCCACACCAAAAATTAGAGAAACCCACATCACGGATTTAGATAAAAATGCAAATTGTCTGTAGGTGGTGATGGTCGTTTTCTCAAAAGCCGTGCACTGGATTGAGCTTAATCTTGCCACGTTTGTTTTTCATGATGTTATGCATTCCCTATCCAAATTTCATGACGATACAATGCATGGTTTGTGAGATATGTTCAATTCAAATTCAGCATTTTATGTGAGGAACAATATGCATAAGAAATATGAATGTGAATGGAAACCATCCAACATAGTAGCTCCACCCCCAAACTGAATAATTTTTCATGTCCTCATGGAAAGTAGGAGTTGTTATCTTAGTTGGAAAGTAGTCATCTCCCCCAAACTTAACATGTTGTCATTCTCTGATGCCTTGTAAGATATAAACCAATATATGCAGCATTCAATGATTCTCAAATTTTCACAAACATTTTCATCTTTAACAACTGACCCATTTCTCAAATCAGCTCACTGAAAGTATGCAATGACTATTATAGCTCAAAGATCAACCAAACATGGAATAATCAACCTTGTCCCTGGTTTCCAAAAATGCCTTCATTTTGCTGATCTAAATGTATCAGGGCTGCTACAGGTTGTTGTATTCCAGCTTTGTTTCAATATGTTGTTATAGGACAACTCACAAGAATAAGATACTTGCTGCCACCAGGGGTACCATTGTTCAATGCGACTCAAATTCTTCTCCCCAATTGCCATGCCTTCTTCAAAATGTTGTTGTGGGTGCCTTGAATTCTGAGTCGAGAAACCAGATGATTATATCTTGAGGAAGATTCTGCAAATTGACTCAAATTGTTGCACTCGTAATCTTGGAATAGGCATTAATGTTATTTATCGGGGTGTTGAAAATAGTAAAAAGAGCAATAGTGCAAATAGAGCCTTTATTCATTAGCACTCCTATCCTATATTTATCTCAACTCATTGCCATCAAATTTCCATGCCTTAAACAAACATAAACAATATCATACATCCCTGCATATTTTATGAGCATAAACACCATTGCCAAATAACAGCAAACCCCAATCATTCATGAAGAGAACACCTTGATAGCAGCAACAATTTTCCCAGTTGTATGGCAGCATAGGCTTCTTCTGTTGCTTGCAATAACTATGGGAAAAGTGGCTCTAAAACAAGCCACTACAGAAAATGTTTGAATTTCCTTTTAATAATGACTCCCTTCTATTAGCATTGGTGTAATCAGCTATAAAAGTATTTTCATAATTGCAAGAGAGGCTGCCACAAAACCACCATGCTACTACCCAAGAAATGTTTATTATGCTCCATTGGTAAATCTTATGATAAGATAAACCGCTTTCAAACAATGAAGTGTATCAACAGGCATGAAAATAATGTGCAACACCTTGCAACTTGTTTCATGCCTGGACTAGCTGATTTCCATGAACTCTGCTATAGTATTGCCATCAAAGTGTTATAAATAACATCTTAGATCATCTTGACAACAACAACAAGTGTCCTTTAAATACTCCATTATAGATATCAAATGCTATGTCAATGGATTGCAACTTGATTGCCAATTGAAGGTAACTTGGAAACTTGCAACAATTGTGTAGAAGTGAACCAATGCATGCATTAATCAATCATGAATCCAATAAACTGAATGCATTGCATGCCTTCATTTCACACTAATTCTTCAATAAAAAATTTGATCAATTTCTTACTGCTGGTTCTTGTGTGGCAGCAACAAGACTTCTTTTCTTACTGTTGGTTCTTGTGTGGCAATAGCAAGACTTCCTATTTTCGGTTCTTGTGTGACAACAATAAGGTATCATTTGATTATTTTCATGCTTGGTCAGTTGGGTTGGTGAGATGTTGGGTAGGACTTTGAAGTGGATGTGCATGAATGATGAAGTGTTAGAATTGAGTGGGAAATAATGGGAATGGATGGACATAAAATGCTATATAGAAAATGGAAATGGCTAATGCTTAGTGGTTCTTCATGACATTTCTCTAAATCTTTAATAAATAAAAAACTCATGCTATTTTACCTCAAGTTTTACCTCCATGGAAGTCTTGGTTGACATGAATGGACTAGTGTATGTTGGAGCTATGTAGGTCGATATGATGCTGAGACAGATGTATATGAGAGCTGAAACTGGATGAGGCTGAATTTGATCCATGATGTTGTGCTGGTTGAATGTAAGAATAACTGCTGAGACAATTGATGAGGAGGAATTCTACCACAAAAGCAGAAAGCTTCTTTCCGTATTCTGAAAATCAACTGTTGGAATGAAAATGGAAAGTAATTGCAAAACTAGTGAAACAAATGATGCTGCAAGTCACTGGTGAAACCATTAGATCACATAATCTTCAACTGCTACAAATCGAGGTACAATTCCTACCATGCGAATGAATGTGCTGAAGTCGAGCATGGAAAGAAATCATTGGATTACCGGCCATTAATGAATGTTGTTAACCAATGTGAAGTGACTCACCTTTGATGACAGTGAGCTCTAAAGTACCTTAGTGCATCTTGACAGGTACGAATGGATGTGCTGGAGTCGAGTCACATGCAATATTTGTCAATCAAGAGGCATTGATGAATCCCCATGATTAACAACAAGGAAATCTGCCATTGATTCATGCAGATACCAGGGTACTATAAAACTCTAATCTCGATCCCAGATGATGTGTCGGAGTTGATGGGACAAAACCATTGGAAGGTGGACCTTAATGAATTCCACATCATCCAATACGAGTACAAAATAAATGATTGTGAAGAATCATGGTGAAAAATAGAACCAACATGAAACTCAGAAGTGTAAAGTATATGTGAAGTCATGATGTAGTAGTGATGGAAAATAAAACAGTTAAGGTGACTACATAAGCAATGGAAAATGGAACTTAGATATGAATTGATTTTTAGGGTTTTGAAATGAGGAGGGTGAATGAATCTACCATAGTGCAATTGGCTTCTTGAGGGCTTTCTTTCGGCAACAATTGGTATGATAGGTGTCTAAAAATGATTCTTGGCATGTATCAATGAGACTTGAATTCAGAAACATTGGACTCTGTATGGTTTGCAAATCAATCTCTCCATTTGTTTACGTACTCAATCCATTTGCAAATTGAGAAAAAGTCTTCAAGAGTCACTCGTGCATGTATTGGCTTTTTTCTTCCAAGGACCTACAAAAACCTAGCACTTGCCTGCAATAAAACATGAGATGATCGAAGAAGAGAGACGATTGGTCTCTCTTCACCCAACACTTATGAAAAAAACAAAAATCAATTACTTATAAAATAAATCCAAATAAAAATGAACAAAGCAAAATCCATTTTATACCTGCGGGAGAGCAATGTCCATCTAGACTCACCAACAGTATTATGATCATAGTTTCTTCGTTCCTTGTCCAATTTGAGTGATTCCAAAGCCAAATGAAATTAAATTAATAGGTATATTTCCCTTAGAAACAATTTTTTAAAATTCTATGTAATGATATTCCAAATCACTCAGTAATAGCCTGCATGACAAGGTGTTTTTTCAAATTCTAGACTAGACCAACAGTCACAGTTTTAGGCTTAACGTTTTTGTTTGATAACGGATTGATGTGATTCCAATTGGAGATGAAAGTAGATTCATGTATGTATCTAAATTAGAAACATATTTTGAATCCAATAATAATTGATGGGTCAAATAATCCAATGAACAGTTTATGGAACAGAGTTTGAGGAATGCTGATTTGTGATAGGAAGTCGGTAATTTGGTCATAAAATTTGCACACGATATCGGAATGGAGTGATTCAAATTGCGTTGTAAACTAGATTCATAGGGAAATATACCAATGAAACAGGTTTGCAATATATGTTCAATAAGGCATCCAAAAATTGATTGTTCCAGCTCTGTTCCTAAGCTTCCTGCTTGACACCCCGTTAGTATTTTGGCCATAAGTTTTTAGTTTCATACCCAATATTAAAAATTAGAATTGTTTTGGAAACTAGATTCAAAGGGATATTTGGTATGTAAATAGTTTTTAAAAATAAGTCCATGTGGTCTCCCAAAAACGGACTATCCCGACTGTGTTTCAGTAAAATTTTCAAGCCAAAATGTCACCAAAAATTTAATAAATGAAATTTGACCCCCAAAAAGTGACTGGAATAGGTGTGAATGTTTTTAATGATGTAAATTTAAATATAAGACACACGCATACTAAAAATTTCAAGCATTGAGCACCTAGATTGACTTACACAGTCTGTTGCAGCCACAACTGCAACTCTTAAAAAATGACATAATGTTGAAATAAATCATGTGTATTTTTATGGATGTATTATATATAAACGAAAACCAAATAAATGCCATGATGTGCAATACACGTGTGTCTCAAACTTATAAATTCTCACCTGTAGTACAGTCACAGTTGGGTGTTGTAGCTCACTATCATAGCTGGTGTTGCAGCTCACTGTCACAGTTGGGTGTTGCATCTCACTGTTATAGCTGACAGTCACAACTGGGTGTTGCAGCTAACAAATTCATGCCAAAGTTCAAGCTTGAAGGGTTTCATAATCATTGGCTCATTTTCCTGTGGATTCTTCATTCAACATCCCCAATTACTGTAATTTTGTTTTCATGAAAGTTTTTTTTTTTTTGAACAAATAGAGACAAATTAAATTTTGAACATTGAAGACAAAAATGATTTAAGCATTTTGCTCAAATAGTCAACAATTCCAAAACATTGTTGAAAACATCTCATACCCATTCTTTATCTTTCTACTTTTTGACCTTCTAGATCACAACAAGGCGCATGAAGAGAGCATACTTATTCAAAAATAAAAATAAAAAACTTAAAAAAACAAAAACATGGTTTTATTTTGTTATTCTATCCTACCCTATTCTACTTGAAAATATAAAAATTGTTCAAGTGTATGCATATTTCCAATGGAGCCACTTTCGAAGAAGTGACTCAAGTAGGCTCATACTCCCAACAAAAAAATATAACTTTATGAATGTTAGGATATGAGAGATCAACTTCCCTTGAAATGATGGTGCCAAGAATTTGTGAAGTATGGAATGATGTTGCAGACAGATGACAGATTGAAACCAAGATTCAATATGGTCTTTGTTCCCTTGATTTCTCATGGCTATGACACCGTGAAGCTCCTTAGTAAACTGATCTTCCTCAATGGATAAGAGATTCAGATCTAATGATGTAAAGGATGCTTCAATTTTTGGTTCCAATGTTTGTTCTTCATCAAATATTACATGTGTCTTGTTGATCTTTTCTGCTTGCTTATAAGGACTAGAAGAAACTCCATCTGCAAATCTTGGATTTAAAACATGTTCAGGCCTCATATCAATTTGCTGCAACAACGCACATTCTTTTTGTAGTAGTGTAGGTGAGGTAGAACAAGAGGGAAATGTAGGAACATTTTGCAGTTCAGCACTGTAAGCATACTGTACTGCTTTATTATGGTTAGGGTGGAGGGTGGATTGGACAGGAAATTGTGTTGGATACCAAGGAGTTTGATGAGAAAATAGATGTGGCCGATGTAGAGGATTGATTTGTGAGGTTGAGTGGCCATGAGGGAGAGTGGCCATGTGATCATAAGATAGGCCATTCCAACCTTGTGGATAAGGTAGGTAAGAGTTAAATTGAGGCTGCAACAGCTGCCATGGTGGAAGAGTGTTCAATGATTGAGTATGAGAGTAACAAAATGGAGGGATAGAATTTTGAACCATACATGTACGCCACGGTTGCCATGACTATTGCAATGAGTTGGATGCAACTCTCAGATCTCTTTGATATGTTTCTTCCATCCTTGGTAAGGAGGGACAATGATCTGTGGAATGATTCAAGTCACATCTGCCAAAAATTGTGGGACTATCCAGAGGACAATCCATTGCTTCTCTTATTTCCTCATGCTTTTCCTTATCCTGCAAAACACCCAATTGTGAATCAACTTTAGGAATTTGAAATAAATTGTTGATTTCAGCATAACTGACAAATATCATCATATGCTAACTGAAATACATTACCTGTTCCCATCAGATTTAATAGTTCTAAATATTCATCTTGGATTCCCTTGAGTAGAAGTGTTTTTAAGGTCTCCTTCCCCAGTTTCCTTTGTTTGGATCTTTGGAGGTTATATTGAAAGCGTTCTATGTATTCATCCAGACTCTCTTCTTCTCCTTGTGTCATTTCAAAGATGTCTTCATTCACACTACAATAATCTTGGTACATTTTCAAGAATACATGTTTCATGTCTTCCCAAGTTTGTATACAATTCCCACCGAGGCTCATGAACCATCGGAGGGCTATTCCTTTTAGAGTAAGGGGAAACACATTCAACTTTTGATCATTAGCATAATAACCATATCCTATACAAAGTACTTCGAATTGAAATAAAAATACATCAGGGTCTTCATTATCCAAACCGTGAAAATTTGGTAGAACATGCAGGGGGATGCTTTTCGTTGGCGCCACTCTTCCTGAATCTCTAATGGGAAATTAGACAGTAACAACTTATTCATATTTTTCACCTGCCATCTCTTCATTAGATTCTTCATGTGCTATCTTGAGGCTCCTCCTTCGAATGTTCCTTTCCACTTGTTAGTAGAATGGGTGGTGCTTACAACACCACTAAGGGGAATGATAAGATTTATGCTCCAAAGATTGAAAATGAAATAAAACTAAATGCAAAGAAAGAAGAAAAAAAACACACACAAAGTAAATTTAATAAAATGAAATGTAATCATGCAACATACATGTCCTACTTTAACAATGCATCTACAAAACAACGTCAGATGTACTTTTGCACCATTGATAACTTCCTTGGCAACGGCACTAAAATGTTGGGCCCACCATATGCCAATTAATTAAAACTTAACATGTAGAGTGCTAAACATAAATTATCAACCCGAGGAAGTCTTTTATTTCAAATCTATCATGCAGGATCTATGCAAGCACAATTTCTACCTAACATTGTTATCTATTGGTATGCAATCGAAACTCTTTGTAAACTATATCACACCTTCTTGAAAGTAAACTTAATCCTCAAACCTATTCATAAAATCAAACTGTAAATCGAACACACTTCAAACAAAATCTATTCCTATGAAACAAGATCTAAATACATAAACCTGGAAACAATGCTAAGTTGACCAACAATCTATCAAGATGAATTAATAGGAAAACAACTATGATAAATCTAATGAAAGCATGAACTAAATAATAATAAAAAGCTATGATCAATCTAATGAATGAAAGCATGAATTAACAAATAAACACATCTGCAAAATGAAACACCTACACTCAACACTACCAGCATCTGCTTAGGGAAGAGGGCCCTTCCTCCACTGAGCAGAGTTGAATCTCCACAATGAAAGTCTACAACTCCAGAATTAAGAAACTGCCAGCATGTATTATCAGAATGAATGATTACAATAGATCTGGATCAAATCCTACATTATAACATTGATTTCTCTTCTCATCTCTCAATGAGATTGATTACATATTTATACATAAAATTATCTCATTGAAATAAGGAACTGAACCCCCAACTTGTGATCTGTAACAACTGAAACACAGTTGTAACTGCTGGCAACTTTGGAACCGGCCACAACAGTAAATCTGAAAAATACCCTCTCGAAGAACCATCTGTTTGTTGCAAATCGTTGCTTTGTTTGGCAATTTCCTCGCGAGTCAGGTAAATGAGGATGTCACGCACTAAACCCATGTCTCATATTTTTTAGATTCATTTCCATCTGCCCATAAATCGAGACGTGAATCAAGGTGTTCTTATATGGCATGCATTTTTTGTTAAGGCTGTAACAGTTATCTATGAGCATCCTGTACGTGACAAATCACTCCACAAACCATCATTAGTAAAATTATGCATAATAGTTTCAATTCATCAAATATAAAGGAAAATAATAATTATTAACCACTTAAAACATCAATGGAAGTAGTATGTTGTTTTACGCACAGTTACAACAAATGGATGGAAATGGAATGATAAATGGGCGATAATGGGAAGAAAATGGATGAAATATATGTCGATAAGTGATAGAAAAGAGACAATTCCAGGGCCCAACAGAGATCATCTTTATGTTTTCGGTTTTTGCTTTTGTTTTTGATTCTATCTCTGAAGAAGTTGTGGGGTTTTCTCCTTTATGGTTTCCCCGAGCAAAATTATTTGTGTCTCTTGTCTCTTGTGTTTATTGCTATGCATGTTATTCTCTCAATTAAATATCCTAAGATCATAATGCTAGCTTGAATGATAAAAATATAACATGGTATCAGAGCTAACCTGAGAAGAAGACATCGTGCAGCTGCAGAAGCTAGGGCTTCTTACTTTTTGGGTCTCTCTCCACAATCCATCAGCAAAAGTATGCTAGGCTGACTCTCCATTGAAGGGCACATCTTTCTGTCAAAGCAAAATTCGATTCCGAGCATTTTCCGTTTTTGGTGCGAGAAATTAGGGCTTCTTACAGAAGAGGAATTTTTGAGTGAGCCCGGCATACTATTTCTCTCCTCATCAAAATCAAAGTTTAGAGACCTCAGTTGAGATTTTTGGTTGGGTGAAACTCTGGGAAATTCAAACACTAGTTTGACCCCGAGCTGGAAAAAAAACCCTAAATACTAAAAATGATACGTTTTGGTACATTTGCTATATATCAGGGTTGGAGAATGCTCAAGAGCTTAAACTTTCACAGGCCGAAGATAAAATCCTGATTTACATTGTATCCAAAATTCAGCCTCAGATTCGTTATAGTCTAGGAGATATGATCCCTCCAAGTTAGGGTTCCAGACTCTTCCAGGATTCATCGCTAAAAAGGACACCCGGGGAGAATTGCTATATCTTGGGCTACAAAGGTCCAAATGAAATTTCTGAATATGTTCCAGGTAGGTCATGGACTGTACATTCTGTGGTCCATGTTTTAGACCCAGAAGATGAAATAGTGATACGTGGAAGTCCATACAACTTTGTTGTTCTGAAAATTCCTGTAACAGGTCACCTTGGGAAAATGATCATAAGTCCCAATTCGTGAAACCAATTCTGATGAAACTTGTGTTTTGGAAACAGGGAAAGGCGAGGATACCTCAATGTGAAATTTAAAACGCAGAGGAGTAGTAAGTTTTTAGATACCGTAGAAACAGTAACAGGAATTTGTGTAGAAGAAATTGAAAAACTAGGGCTTCCTGTTCCGGGAGCTTCCCTGCACTGTTTTCAGAAAAGGAGTACATTGGACAGCTCAACTTGAAGAGATCTATATTTCCATCCAATCATATCTAAAAGATTTCAAGTTTTGAAAATTAAGGTTTCTTTGACAAACCCTAGATCAGCCAGCTACGGAACCAGGACGGACACCTCAAATCGGTAAGATCTAATCTTTTGCTATTTTCATTTGAGGTTCTCATTTCAAAGTGATCTATCACATCAACTTGATGATAAGCTTGGTGAAGTGGACAACTTCCAAGCATGGAAGTATATGATCTCTCTGAAGAAAATTAATTGGACACCTACATGAATAGAAAGGTTCCAGTTGCAGAGGGAGATGAGGCTCAAAGCCTTACATAAGAAGAACTTGGTCAAGGCCAAGAAGATCATTGTTGATTCAATCATCGATCAACTTGTGCCACAAGTGTCTTCCCTAAAGACACCGAAGATGTTTGATTCCTTGACCAAGCTATTTGAAGGGAAGAACATAAATCAGAATATGACCTTAAGAAACCAGTTGAATAATGTGAAGATCCAGAATGCAGAGACCATACAGTCATACTTTACAAGGGTCTCTCAAATCAAAGAACAACTTGAAGCAATAGAAGAAGAAGTAGAGAATGCAGAAGTTGTGATAACCACCTTGAATGGCCTCCCAGGATCATGGGATTCATTCATGCGAGGAATGTGTGCCAGAAGGAAGTGATTACTTTCAACAGAATTTGGGAAGAAGAATAAGCTCGACTCATAATAAGAGAAGAGAGGATGGGAGCAACTAAAGATCAAGCTCTCACCATTGAAAGAAGATCCCTCAAGCGATGAGGAATACGAAGGACTCAACTCTTGAAGAAAATATTATCCATCTTGGCATTTGGATAAGAAACGATGCTATTATGAATGAAGAAGATGATGAAGTTGAAGGCTCAAGAAGGAGTCTACCCACAAAACAAATAAAGATAAGTAGTCAATTGTCATTTCATGATATTGTTTTGTTATGCATTTGTTTATATTCAGTTAATGTATTATGCATGATAGAATGTTTGCATTAATGACATTATACTACTA
>LPNX010479276.1:1667246-1681042 GCA_001517045.1 Pseudotsuga menziesii
TATTTATTTCGGGATGTGTCTGTAATGTATTTGAGTCATTTCATGCCCCAATGTTCCTATTGGGAGGTTCCATAATGTAAACAAGTCATGTTAAGTCATTGTGGGTAACCCTCCTATTGGTCAAGGGTTAAATTCCCCGCAGTTGTAGGGCCCTAGGGTTATTAGACTATCCTAGAGAATTCGACCCTAGGTGAGTCATTGTAAGCCAGGCAAATAGTCCCCACCATTGTGTTAAGGATAACCCTCCTTGTTGGTCGGAGGAGGCAAAGTCCCCACAAGTTGTGGGGCACTAGGGTTATTAGACAATCCTAGAGATGTCGGCTCTAGTAAGTAATTGTTAAGTGAGGCCGACATGTTGGAGTGGGCTTCAAGTGAATGAAATAATATAAATAGAGAGTGAGCCTCTCTATTTATCACACACACACTCACTCATTGGGGTGCATGAGTGAGAGAGAGAAGTTTCTGGGATAAGAGAGAGACTACTGCTGTCGGGAGATCATCTTTATGTTTTCGGGTTTTGCTTTTGGTGCTGATTCTATCTCTGAGGAAGTTGCAGGGTTTTCTCCTTTATGGTTTCCCCGAAGAAAATTATTTGTGTCTCTTGTCTCTTGTGTTTATTGTTGTGCATGTTATTCTCTCAGTTAAAGATCCTAAGATCATAATGCTAGCTTGAATGATAAAAATCTAACAAAGAGCTTCTATGATGCAAACTTGATGTATGTTCCAAGGAGGACTTGTTGGCATTGATGCTAGCATTTTAAGGGTATTTGGTGGAGTAAATAGCTTTGGTTCGGAGTGATTCTGAGCTAAGTTAAGTTGTCTACGCTTTCCCTAGATAGGGTTTGGAGAACTTGACTTGTACTAGCCTTCTGATAAAGTTGTGGCATGTAATTTTACTTAATTTCTTGTATATACGTGAATTTTTCAACAATCCAAATATTGTGTACTTACATATTTTCTTTTCAGTTTATGTTATTTTCTAGAGTAAATAGAATCCAACCCTTGTTCTTCATGTTGATTTTACATAACATATAGCTAAATTGTGTTAGTGATTTAACAAAAATCTTGAAGCCAAAGGAGAAGAATTATTGTTGTTATATAATGTTGCAATAAGAGAAATTATATCTATTATATTATTTTAAGAGTGTTCCCTAAGGGTGATAACGTTGTGGTAATGAAGTACACTCATATGAGATTTATTCTCTTGGGTTTACTTGTGAAATTAGGTTGGACGAATGTGAAATACTACAATAAATTAATATTAATTTCAGGTTCAAATTTCATAGGCATTAGATTCAAGAAACCACACAATTAAGGTGAAATTAAAAAAATTAATTAATTGCCCAATTCTCAATTTGTACAAGGTATCAAAGGTGATTGGACTAATATTGCTTCTTGTTGATTTGAAGGTGAAATATTCCAATTATTATACATGTGACTGGTCATTGGTTGGTGAAGCCCTAGTATGAATAAGATGAGCACTTGCACCTATGAAGGTTTTGATGGGTTGAAATACTGATTTATTTTTTGATGATAATGTGTTTTCCCCTATGAAACTAGTAAATCTTCTTGATTCACGGTTGATGTGGATTTATTTCAACAAGTGTGATTCTTAGTAGCACTTGTGATAGGTGGCTAATTTGTTTCAATGGTTTTCAATGTTTGGAGTGAATTCATACATGTGATAGGAATGCTTAACCATTTGATTGCATGCTAATTTTTGAAGTGTGGGATGAACCGATTCATTCTATGATATATTAAAGATATTTACTTTATTTTTTTGGTACAATTGTGACTCAATGGTTTACAAGAATAGTGACCTTGCTCAAACCCAATTATTGTTACAAATGGAGCGAAGTGTCCACCACTATCCCTTTGGGATAATATTTTCCATACATCATGTAAATTTGTGGAGAGATGAATCATGGATATCATGACTAGTGTGATACTAACCTATCAGTGATCTTGTGCATCTATGCTTTGTACTTGATCTTGGATGATGTATCTTTCATGATACATTATGCATATATGGTACTCTTGACTTGGAGTGTTTGGAATTGAAAAAGGATTTGGAACACCTAACTTAGTGATAGGTTCAAAAACTATGGTGGTGGATTCAATGATTGATACCAAGCTTGCCAAAAATGGGAGTAGTGATGAGTAACAATGATAGGATCATTGCATTCTCTAAGGTAGAGGGACCTAACAGTTATGATACCCTTCCTTCAAGATTATCTCAATAATAGGGAGGTGACTTTGTTGAGGTTGTTGATCCTGTTGCTAGAGGTTTTGACATGCATGATATGGATTATCATGATCGATGTTCATTGATAACCCTTTATGGGTCATTGTTACTCTTACCGCAGGCTTGTGTTTCAACATTAATGATTGATATATATATGCAATTTTTAATTTTCATTTTTGATAGAGATGATCCACTTGTATTGGTCTTGTTGGAGATCTAATTATCTTTGTAGGATATCCTAATCAATTCTTGATGTGGTTCCTAAATATTTTCCATGTGATTATGACTTTAGGAAGATCAAGTTTTCATAGGTTTGATGTCTTCCTTGTTCCAGAGTAACTCTAGAGTTTAGAAAAAGGTCTTGGTTTATGTACCTTCAATTTCACAGATAGTCATTGTTCTTTTCAATCCCCTAGGATAAAGGAAGAAAGGATAGCTTGGTTTTGTGGTGTAAACAAATCCTATATTTTTTGTTTTCTCCTTACATGTTCACCATTTAAAATCCTAGTTGCAAATTGCTTGGTTGATTGCTTGGAGAGAGACATCTTTGTGAGTAGTGATTACTTAGACATTGAGTTGTATGGACCTATACTTGGGGGTATTAAACTTGCAAATTAGGTATGATGTTCTATCATAATGGAGGATTACTCTTTCAATAATATGGAGGCACTCGAGTATAGGTTGAAGATTTAATGGGGGTTAATTGGTGTTACAAAAAACACTTCTTTTGTAAAGACGAAGTGTCAACTTTTGGGGTTAGCTCCAAAAGTGTTTTCACCTTATTATTAAATTGCTAGGTCTCTTATCCTATCGAAAATAATTCATGGACATATGGATGGATTACTTTGGGTGAATGCATGACCTTAGTATAAGCATTAGCATAAGAACCTTACCTAGAAAATAAGTTACCTTGATCGGCATGATGATTAACCCATTGGGCTAACAAAATAGGTGATTCAATTGCTCAATTAGCGAATATGCAAGTTGAGAATAGTTTTCATTGATGTCAAGGATGAAGTCATTAATGACAAAGGTTGATGGCATGACAAGGAGGACTTGGTAGTTTGGGAATTGGAACACTAAGTGGTCCAAATGACCCATTATGTGGACATTTATTGAAGATATTGTGGTGTGTGTACTTTGATGATGTCTTTGTATTCCATTCTCATGTGGATGGTTTAATAAACACACTCACATGATGATGAAACCCTTGAACTGCATCTTGAAACCCATTCCCACTTGGAAACCCTTTATGAACAAGTTCTTAGTCATACAACTCCTCTCGATGATGTTAGAAACCCTTTATGAACTAGCTTTATATTTATCAATCTATCCTTCTGCAGTGAACATCGTGTTATAAATCCATTTAAAACCAACTAAATTCTTACAAACACGAAGAGGAACAAGAGACCAAGTATTGTTTTTCATAAGAGACTCATACTCAGTAGTCATAGCTTTTTCCCATTGAGGTTTACCTTCAGCTTGAGCATAAGAGGTAGGATCATCTGTGACCAAAACTTTGGGCATAAGGGCAAAGTTAGATCTAGTTCTATGAGGGTCGGAAGGGTTACCGGCCTCTCTACTTGCAGATTCAAGAGTTCTTAGGGCCCAAACAGAAAGGTTAGAGGAAACGGAAGTTTCTTCAGCTTTAGTACATTCCAGTGGAATACTTGAAGAAGAGGGTGAACTAGGATCAACAACAGGCATAGAATGGGAAGAAGAAATCGAGATAGGAGTAACAAGATACAATGGGATATTCAGTGTAACATGAGGTTCAACAGACTCAAGTGGTGAAGATACTTCAGCAAAGTGAACATCCCTTCGGATGATAACACTCTGAGTAGAGGTATCAAATAACTTGTAAGCCTTAGAATCCTCAGAATAACCAATGAATATACATTTGTGAGACTTGGGATCTAACTTTTTATGTTTACATTCACAACCAAACACCTTAAAGTTACTAATATCAGGTTTCCGACCATTTCATTTTTTCTCGAGGGTAACATGCTTAACGGATTTTGTAGGAACTCAATTTAAAATAAAGTTTGCACAACTTACAGCTTAAGCCCAAAATTTTTTATGTAACCCTTTAGAATAAAGCATACATCTAGTTATCTCAACTAAAGTTCTGTTTTTCCTTTCAGCAACACCATTTTGTTGAGGTGTGTAAGGTACAGTCTCTTGGTGTTGAATACCATGTTTGGATAAAAATGATTAAAATTCATTCTTAACAAATTCCCCCCTCATTATCTTATCTTAAAGTCTTAATCTTCTTACTAGACTCATTTTCAACCAAAGATTAAAAATTTTGAAATATTGAAAAAACTTCACTTTTATTTTTCAAGAAATAAACCCATGATTTTCTACTAAAGTCATCAATAAAAGTAAGAAAATAGACTGTACGAGATAAAGACGGAACTTCAACAGGAACACAAATGTCACTATGAATTAATTGCAAAGGCTCTTTAGCACGCCAAGATTTACCTTTCTCAAACATTTCTCTATGATGTTTACCAAGAACACAACCTTCACAAACACCGTTAGTAGAAGAAATATGAGGTAAGCCATGTACCATTTTAGTTAACAATTGCATTTTACCATAATTCAAATGACCTAATATTTCATGCCATAATTTACTTTGTTTGTCAGCGTGGGAAACATAGGAATAAAAAGGTTGTCTTTTAGTTGAGTTAAAACTAACAAATTTATATAGACCAGCAGTATGATCAATAGGACCAGAAGAAACTACTTTGAATTTTGATTGATATCTTTAAGAACATATTTATCAGAGCATGCTTCAAATTTAAACCCTTTTTGACAAGCACGATAAATAGAAAGTAAGTTAATGGGCATGTGTTCAACATGAAAAGCATCTTCCAATTGACCATTAGTAACATTAACATTACCAGAACCAACTACGGAAAGTTGTTTACCATCACCTATAGAAACTTTCTGAGATATGTGTTTACGATTGTCATAAGAAGTAAATAAAGAAGAATCACCGGTCATATGTTTTGATGCACCAAAATCCATTTTCCATTCCACGTTAGAAGAAGAATTATTAGGCAAAACAACAGATGCACATAAAGCTACTTGAGAGTCATGAGAAGTCTTTTTTTAGCTTTAGCCATTAAACATTTTTCTTTAAAACAATTATTTTCATTACAAGGATCATATACTTTCTTCTGTTTACTATTTCTATTAGAAGCATGAGAAGCATATCCAGAATTAGTATTAGAAGGATTAGAACCTTTAGCATTATTAAAAAAATTCTTATGATGCTTATTAAGTGTAGTTAGAGCTTTATTAGGTGTGAGTTGTCCAGAAACAATTAACCTTTCTTTCTCATTGATCAATCATTTACAAAAATCATCAAAAGTTTGTTTCATAGTACTTTGAGACAATTCTAGAGCTCTACTCCTAGTTTGGATGAACATATCAAAATAAGATGGCATTTTACGTTCTACGAGAATAATAAGAACAGTGTCAGTTTTCTTGTAATCTTTACCACAACTATTTAATTTCTCATTTAAAGTTTTCAATTTAGCAAGATATAACTCAACTCTGTCAAAGTTAGCAGGTTCAAGGTCAAAGATCTTCTTTTCAATATAACATGCAAAAACATCATCAGATTTATCAAATAAAGAGGAAAGAATTTTCCATACCTGAATCAGGCTGTCTTCTACCTCAATACTTACCTGAAGACTATCAGAAACAGTTTGAGCATTGAACCCCCTTCCTTGATCACTTTTAGCTTCCCATATAGTCAAATCATCAATAGCAGTAGGTGTCATGTGTTCACCATTAACTAGCCTCCAAAGATTCTTACTCCTGAGAACATCAATCATCTTTCTCTTCCATGTAAGATAGTTAGAACCAACTAATTCAGGAACAGATGCTACTTCAGAAGTCATAATGAGTGAAATTTTATCAAGAAATAAGAAACCCTGATACTGAAAAATGACAGAAAAATAATGAAGAACTTGAAAATAGTTACACTTTACTGATCTGAATCTGCAAAAGCACAGTTAGAAAAACAGTAAAAAAAAAGAGGAGAAACTTTCACTTACAACCCTGTGAAAAAAATGTGCCCAAAAAAGCCCTTTCTTCTGTTTTGGTCGCGTAGGTAGATCCAAAATGGTTGTTTCAATTCAAAAAATAGGTGATAATAAAAACTCCAGTAAGAAATGACCAAGTTACAACCCTTTTTATAACTGTCGTTTTGATAACCGAAAGGAAGCCTAGAAATGCCCAATTTTATGTTCTGGTCACGTGAGTGGATCCAGAATGGCTGTTCCAATTCCAAAAATAGGTTACAATAAAAAAATCGGTAACAAATGACCAAGTTACAGACATTTTGTATAAATGTCATTTTTATTACCGAAAGGAAGCCTGTAAATACCCAGTTTTTTGTTATGGTCGCGTGCGTGGATCCAAAATGGCATTTCTAATTCCAAAAACAAGTTATAATAAAAATTTCGGTAAAAACTGACCAAGTTACGACCATTTTTTATAACTGTCATTTTTATAATCGAAAGAAAGATCTCCTTGAGGAGAGCCCCGGAATGATGTAGATCTACAAAAAAAAACATCAAGAAACCCTTGAAAAAATTCTGCAAAAATCTTACACAACAAGTTAGGGTTAGGGTAAAAAAAATGTAGAAATATGCCCAAATATGAAGAGAATCATAATGGCTACCAAATAGAAAGCAAATCTACAACAAAAATAACAATGCCCAAATGATAATCATTATTGATTGAAAACTATAAAAAGTACTAGATCATAGCAGCCCGCTCTGATACCATTTTAGAATAGTAGAGTCAAGCTAAACTAGTTAACCTATCTAAACAACGAACAACATATCATAAAAGACAAGAACAAGAAAAGAAAAGGACAAAAAAACACTGATATATGTGGTTCACCCTAATGGGTTACATCCACGGGAAGGTAGTCTTCTATTATCTCCAGAATGTCTTCTCCAATATTACAAGAGAGCAAAGCACAAATACCTCAAAGAATATAGATGATGTACAACAGTGTCACAATAGTACCACTGCTACATCAAGAATAAATTATCTATAAAGACTCACTTGACCCTATTATATACTAAGAGATGAGGAGGAATTACTCTCACATATTGCATGTGGGATAACATAATTCTACAAAATAACATCTCTTAATACAATACCATGGACAAATACTCTACACAAGTAAATACAACACCATATAACTATGGGTTAAATGTATTACTCTTCTACATAAAATTGTATACAACTTCCAACATAATACAAAGACATTATTACCTTTCAAGGAATATAATATATTCCAACACTCCCCCTTAATAATGGCTCTGATACCATGTTAGAATAGTAGAATCAAGCTAAACTAGTTAACCTATCTAAGAAACCAACAACATATCATAAAAGATAAGAATAGGAAAAGAAAAGGACAAGAGAACACTGATATTTGTAGTCCACCCTAATGGGTTATATGCACGGGAAGGTAGTCTTCTATTATCTCCGGAATGTCTTCTCCAATTTTACAAGGGAGCAAAGCACAAATACCTCAAAGAATATAGATGACGTACAACAGTGTCACAATAGTACCACTGCTACATCAAAAATACATGATCTGTAGAGACTCACTTGATCCTATTATATACTAAGAGATGCCAGAGGAATTACTCTCACATATTGCATGTGGGATAATATAATTCTCCAAAATAACATCTCTTAGTACAAAACCATGGACAAATACTCTACACAAGTAAATACAACACCATATAACTATGGGTTAAATGTATTACTCTTGTACATAAGATTGTAGACAACTTCTGACATAATACAAAGACATTATTACCTTCCAAGGAATATAATAATACAAAGACATTATTACCTTCCAAGGAATATAATGTCTTTGTATTATGTCAGAAGTTGTCTACAACCTTATGTAAAAGAGTAATACATTTAATGCATAGTTATATGGTGTTGTATTTACTTGTGTAGAGTATTTGTCCATGGTATTGTATTAAGAGATGTTATTTTGGATGGTTATATTATCCCACATGCAATATGTGAGAGTGATTCCTCCTCATCTCTTAGTATATAATAGGGTCAAGTGAGTCTCTACAGATCATGTATTCTTGATGTAGCAGTGGTACTATTGTGACACTGTTGTACATCATTTATATTCTTTGGGGTATTTGTGCTTTGCTCTTTTATAAGATTGGAGAAGACATTCTGGAGATAATAGAAGACTACCTTCCCGTGGATGTAACCCATTAGGTTGAACCACATATATCGGTGTTCTCTTGTCATTTTTTTTCTTGTTCTTATCTTTTATGATATGTTGTTGTTTGCTTAGATAGGTTAACTAGTTTAGCTTGACTCTATTATTCTAACATGGTATCAGAGCGGGTTGCTATGATCTAGTACCTTCTATAGCTTTCAATTAATAACGATTATCATTTGGGCATTGTCATTTTGTTGTAGATTTTCTTTCTATCTGGTAGCCATTAAGCTTCTCTTCAGATCTAGGCATATTTCTGCATTTTTTTTACCCTAACCGTAGCTTGTTGTGTAAGATTTTTGCTGAATTTTTTCAAATGTTTCTTGAGTTTTTTTCTGTAGATCTACATGATTTTGGGGCTCTCCTCAAGGACATTTTTTTTCGATTATAAAAACGACAGTTATAAAAAAGGGTCATAACTTGGTCAATTTTTACCAGAATTTTTATTATAACCTGTTTTTGGAACTGGAAACACCATTCTGGATCCACCCTTGCGACCAAAACAGAAAACTGGTATTTCTGGGCTTCTTTTCGGTAATAAAATGACAGTTATACAAAAGGGTTGTAACTTGGTCATTTTTTACCGGTTTTTTTATTATACCTGTTTTTTGAATTGGAACAGCCATTCAGGATCCACCTACATGACCAGAACATAAAAATAGGCATTTTTGGGCTTCCTTTCAGTAATAAAAACGACAGTTGTAAAAAAGGGTCATAACTTGGTCATTTCTTACCGGATTTTTTACTATAACCTGTTTTTGGAATTGGAACAGCCATTCTGATTCCACCTACGTGACTAGAACCGAAGACCAGGCTTTTCTGGGCACATTTTTTTTCACAGGGTTGTAACAGAAAGTTTCTCCTCTTTTCTTTAATGTGTTTCTAGTTGTGCTTTTGCAGATTCAGATCAGTAAAGTGTAACTGTTTTCAAGTTCTTCACTGTTTTTCTGTCATTTTTCAGTATTAGGGTTTCTTATTTCTTGACAAAATTTCACTCATTATGACTTCCGAAGTAGCTTATGTTCCTGAATTAGTTGGTTTTAACTATCTTGCTTGGAAGAGAAAGATGATTAATGTTCTCAGGAGTAAGAATCTTTGGAGGCTAGTTAATGGTGAAGACACGACACCTACTGTTGTTGATGATTTGGCTATATGGGAAGCTAAAAGTGATCAAGCAAGGGGCCTCGTTGGTATAACTATTGCAGATAGTCTTCAGATAAGTATTGAGGCAGAAGATAGCCCAGTTCAGGTATGGCAAATTCTTCCCTCTTTATTTGATAAATATGATGATGTTTCTACATATTATCTTCAAAATATCTTTGACCTCGAACTTGCTCACTTTGACATATTTGAGTTATCTCTTGCTGAATTGAAAACTTAAAATGAGAAATTAAATAGTTTTTGTAAAGGTTACAAGAAAACTAACATTGCTCTTATTATTCTTGTAGAACATAAAATGCCATCTTGTTTTGATATGTTCATCCAAACTAGGAATAGAGCTCTAGAATTGACTCAAAGTACTATGAAGCAAACTTTTGATGATTTTTGTCAAGGATTGATCAATGAGAAAAAAAGGTTAATTGTTTCAGGACAACTCATACCTAATAAAACTCTAATTGCACTTAATAAGCATCATAAGAAAAGTTTTAATAATGCTAAAGGTTGTAATCCTTCTAATACTAATTCTGGACATGCTTCTAATGGAAATAGTAAACAGAAGAAAGTATATGATCCTTGTAAACATTGTGGTAAAACTAACCATCCTAAAAAGAATTGTCTTAAAGCAAAACATTTAATGGCTAAAGCTAAAAAGAAAACTTCTCATGACTCTCAAGTAGTTTTATGTGCATCTATTGTTTTGTCTAATAATTCTTCTTCTAACGTGGAATGGATAATGGATTCTGGTGCATCTAAACATATGACTGGTGATGCTTCTTTATTTACTTCTTATGACAATCGTAAATACATATCTCAGAAATTTTCTATAGGTGATGGTAAACAACTTTCCATAATTGGTTCCGGTAATGTTAATGTTACTAATGGTCGATTGGAAGATGTTTTTCATGTTGAACGCATGCCCATTAACTTAATTTCTATTTATCGTGCTTGTCAAAAGGATTTCAATTTGAAGCATGGCCTGACAAATATGTTCTTAAAGATATCAATCAAATTTTCAAAGTAGTTTCTTCTAGTCATGTTGATCATACTGCTGGTCTATATAAATTTGTTGGTTTTAACTCAACAAAAAGACAACCTTTGTATTCCTATGTTTCCCATGCTTATGAACAAAGTAAATTATGGCAAGAAAGATTAGGTCATTTTAATTATGGTAAAATGCAATTGTTAACTAAGATGGTACATGGCTTGTCTCATATTTCTTCTACTAACGGTGTTTGTGAAGGTTGTGTTCTTGGTAAACATCATAGAGAAATGTTTGAGAAAGGTAAAGCTTGGCGTGCTAAAGAACCTTTGCAATTAATTCATAGTGACATTTGTGGTCCTCTTGAAGTTCCCTCTTTATCTCGTACAGTCTATTTTCTTACTTTTATTGATGACTTTAGTAGAAAATCATGGGTTTATTTCTTGAAAAATAAAAGTGAAGTTTTTTCAATATTTCAAATTTTTAAATCTTTGGTTGAAAATGAGTCTCGTAAGAAGATTAAGACTTTAAGATCAAATAATGGGGGGAAATTTGTTAAGAATGAATTTGAAGCATTTTTATCCAAACATGGTATTCAACACCAAAAGACTGTACCTTACACACCTCAACAAAATGGTGCTGCTGAAAGGAAAAACAAAACTTTATTTGAAATGGCTAGATGTATGTTTTATTCTAAAGGATTACATGAAAAAATTTGGGCTAAAGCTGTAAGTTGTGCAAACTTTATTTTAAATCAAGTTCCTACAAAATCCGTTAAGCATGTTACCCCCGAGGAAAATGGAATGGTCGGAAACCTGATATTAGTAACTTTAAGGTGTTTGGTTGTGAATGTTGGGCTCATATTCCTGACGATAAATGGAAAACGTTAGATCCCAAGTCTCACAAATGTATATTCATTGGTTATTCTTAGGATTCTAAGTCTTACAGGTTATTTAATACCTCTGCTCATATTGTTATCATCTAAAGGGATGTTCACTTTGCTGAAGTATCATCACCACCTAAGTCTCTCGAACCTCATGTTATACTGAATATCCCATTGTCTCCTGTTACTCCTATCTCAGTTTCTTATTCCAGTTTTGTGCCTGTTGTTGATCCTAGTTCACCCTCTTCTTTAAGTATTCCACCTGAATGTACTGAAGCTGAAGAAACTTATGTTTCCTCTAACCTTCTTGTTTGAGCCCGAAAAACTCTTGAATCTGCAGATAGTGAGGTCAGTAACCCTTCCGGTCCTCGTAGAACTAGATCTAACTTTGCCCTTATGACCAAAGTTTTGGCCACAGATGATCCTACCTCTTATGCTCAAGCTCAAGGTAAACCTCAATGGGAACAAGCTATGACTATTGAGTATGAGTCTCTTATGAAGAAGAAGACCTGGTCTCTTGTTCCTCTTCCTGTTGGTAAGAATTTAGTTGGTTGTAAATGGGTTTATAAAACTAAGTTCACTGCAGAAGGACAGATTGAAAAGTATAAAGCTAGGTTATTTGCAAAAGGTTTTAATCAACTTGAAGGTATAGATTATAATGAAATTTTTGCTCTTGTTGCTAAAATGAATAGAATACGAACCATTTTATCTATTGCTTCATCTTATAAATGGGAAATACAACAAATGGATGTTAAAAGTGCTTTTTCAAATGGTGATCTTAATGAAGAAATTTATATACAACAACCTCCTAGTTTTATTAATGCTGAATCATCAAATTTAGTATGTAAATTATACAAGTCTTATATGGTCTCAAACCGGCACCTAGGGCTTGGTATGATAAAATTGATGCATATTTTTTGAAGAATGGTTTTAAGCGTTGTATATATGATCCAAATCTGTATGTTCAGAACTTTGGTACTAATATTCTCATTGTTGTTTTATATGTAGATGATCTAATCATCACAAGCAGCCAACTTACATTAATTCAAAATCTAAAAAGCAATCTTCAAAAATAGTTTGAAATGACTAACCTTGGTTTATTGCATTATTTATTGGGTCTTCAAATCTGGCATATGGTAGATGGTATGTTTCTCTCTTAGCCGAAGTATGCTACAGACCTGTTGGCTCGTTTCCATATGAGTGATTATAAATCTGCTCCTACGCCATTTCAGTCTGGTGTAAAGTTAATTGTTGGGTGTACCACATCGCTTGTTGATGCTACTCTTTATCGTCGACTTGTAGGCAGTTTGATATATTTAACTCACAGCCAACCAGATCTCTCTTTTTTTGTCAGTTTGGTTTCTCGGTTCATGTAGCAACCTCATGAAAGTCATTGGCAAGAAGCCAAGAGGATTATGAGATATTTACAAGGGACATTACACTATGGTGTTTTTTATTCGAGCAGTACTACAGTTTCACTCTCTAGTTACACAAATTCTGATTGGGCAGGTGACAGTTCTGGTCGGCAGTCCACTGCAAGTTATGTATTTCAACTTGGTTTAGGTCCAATTTCTGGGTTGAACAAGAAGGTGAAGACTCTTTCGTTATCTTCATGTGAAGCAGAATATAGAGCAGCCAAAGAAGCATCTAAAGAAACAGTTTGGTTACGACATGTTCATACAAAGGTTGGTCTGGCTCTGAAATCGTTTATTGTGTTGAAATGTGACAATCGAGGTGCAATCCAGCTTGCTTATAATCTAGTATATCACTCCAATACAAAGCATCTCGACCTTGACGCTCATTACATTCGCGGACTTGTGGCAGATGGTATTCTTTCTCTTCAGTATTGTCCTACCAAGCAGCAGGCAGCAGATATCTTCACCAAATCGTTCACCGAGGCAAAGTTTGTGCATCTTTGTTCCTTTCTTGGAATGAGGGAAGTTCTCATCAAGGGGGAGCAGTAATGACTCCTTCCTTCCTTAGTGTTAGTGTGGGACCTTCTCCCAACCATTATTAAGGGGGAGTGTTGTAATATATTATATTCCTTGGAAGGTAATAATGTCTTTGTATTATGTCAGAAGTTTTCTACAATCTTATGTAAAAGAGTAATACATTTAACCCATAGCTATATGCTGTTGTATTTACTTGTGTAGAGTATTTGTCCATGGTATTGTATTAAGATATGTTATTTTGGAGAATTATATTATCCCACATGCAATATGTGAGAGTAATTCCTCCT
>LPNX010479276.1:1681065-1701124 GCA_001517045.1 Pseudotsuga menziesii
GTATCTACAGATCATGTATTCTTGATGTAGCAGTGGTACTATTGTGACACTGTTGTACATCATCTATATTCTTTGGGGTATTTGTGCTTTGCTCTTTTGTAAGATTGGATAAGACATTCTGGAGATAATAGAAGACTACCTTATCGTGGATATAACCCATTAGGGTGAACCACGTATATCAGTGTTCTTTTGTCCTTTTCTTTTCTTGTTCTTATATTTTATGATATGTTGTTGGTTGCTTAGATAGGTTAACTAGTTTAGCTTGACTCTACTATTCTAACAAATGCATGTTGGACGTGGTTACATCTTTGTATGTGGTAGAGATGTGGTCATGATGCTCTTGGAACGTCACACACATAGCACTTGGACATGACCTTGAAATTATTATTGATCAATATTATAATGATCATAACATGTTGTTCTTAAAGCCCTTGCACATATTCTTGATGCAGTCATAATGATATGTTTAATCCCTCACACTTGTTCTTGCATGGATGTATATTGTCTTTATGATATGGATCCCTTGAATCCCATGTTGCTTGTTGGAGCTCTTGGAGTATTGTTGAGTTCTTCGATGTGTTGGTGAATTTCTTGAAGGGCGTTGAAGTGAATTTCTTACAAAGTTGAAACAATATCAGGTCATCCTCCAAAAGTGTTGAATGCTTAAAACTTGACATGGCAACAAAACAATAAATAAGCCTTGGAGAAGGACCCCACTCAACTTTTGACATGGATATGTAGTTACCTTGGAATAGGATGGCCCTTTAGAGAAAACTGTAAGGTAACACTACCTTAAAAGGGGCGTTGTGTGCACACTGTCCGAAATGGAGGTTGAACATGAGACATTTATATTATTATCTTGAAGGGAAATAATATTGTTTTATATACAAGCATGTTGGCCAGCCCAAAGAAGAATTTGTTGTTGCCTTGACCATGTAAGTCAGCTCCATAAAATATTTCAAAATATTTAAAAATTAAAATTAAAATAAATATATAGGGCAGGTTGGATCAATAAAAATTACTATGTAAAAAGTATATAAATAACAAACCAACGCCCTCATTTTGATGTGTGAAAAGAGTGGATACTTAGCTCTGAAATTTGAGTAGAGAGAGGAGAGTCGCAGTCAAAAAACAAGTCTGAAATAGCTCTTAAATTCGTGGGTACAATGGCAGCCGAAGTAAATGACCTGTTTTAGGTCTGATTTTTAAGCAGCAACTGATGAAGAGAATGCAACCAGACATGTAAAAATCTAAGTTAATCTTTAGGTGGACCGATGTGATAAAGGCATCCAAAATTGTTGACTAAATCAAGCCTTGCAATCCAAATCATATAGTTCAGATTTCAAGGTTTGTTGGGAGGCTGTGACAATACCTGTTGAAGTAACTTGTGATAGACCTTGACAATGACAATTAGATTGATGACTTGGTATGATTCTTGAGCATCAATGACAGGATGGAGCAGGTCATTCGAAGGTTATAACAGAGTTAGTTGAATAATATAAACTATGATTTAGCAGGTTTAGGTTTGAATTCAGATCATATGGTATGTTGAGTATCCTTGTTTGATTTGGAGATCTGTGACAAGTCTTAATTTGACAAAGTGATACATTTGATGTTAGCGACTAATTGATTTGGCAATGATAACGTTAATGATGATAGCTTGTTGTGGCACCTATTGTAGTGATAACGTATTTATGTGACAATTTGCTGACAGTTGTTGGATGAGCAAAATTTGGTTGAGTGGCAGAAGTATGTGAAGGCATGCTAGGTCTTGCACCTCTTCTTAGTTGGAGCTAAGAAAACTAGGTTGGGCCTTGAAATAGGAGTGTGTGCTCTTTAGTCAGTCGATGCTGATGTAATTGGAAGATTGAAGTATTCATTATAATTCATATCAAATTATAAATAAAGTTTACTATACTTGTCTTTCAATGTGTCTCTATGGTCTATGATTTCTTACATGCTTAATTATTGTACTTAGTATCTTAATGTGAATGATGAACTCTGCTTAAGTTTTAAAGTGAAAATTGTAAAGAGTGTTAGCACACTTATTCACCCCCCCCCTCCTCTCAGTGTGTCATTGTGTCCAACAATTGGTATCAGAGTGGGCATTCAACGCAAGCCCTACTAGCTTGAAGGAGATATGTGGACACACAATGGAAGGACAAGTAGAGTGCTCCAATGATGAGGTTCCAGTATTTGGTGTGACAGATTACTTTGGATGGATAAGCAAGATGAAGGCTTATATGAAGAAGTTTGGTGTCTGGGAGACCGTGATCAATCCACCCATTCCATCCAGCAAGAAGACCAATACAACTGCAACTGCACAAAAATATGCCAAGAAGGACAACACCATTGCCTTGAAATTTCTTATCAATGGACTCTCAAGCTCTGTCAAAGAGAGTGTAGGAGAATACATTTCAGCCAAATACATATGATTTAAGCTAGAGAGTGAATACCAAAAAGGAAAGAAAGACACAAATAAGGAAACAAAAGTTAAGTCCACTGAAGATGTGAATCAAGAAGAAAAGGAAGAGCAAGCATCAGACATTAGTGAGAGTAGGGATATTTATGATTACAGTAGCAATGATTGTGATAAAGTTGAAAATGATCTTGAAGATGCTAAGAAATATTTTGTAGAACAACTATTAATGGACATTGATCTGAAATACAATTTGAGGTTTAAAATGAAGATGTTGAGGTCCTTCAAAAATTACCAAAAAAACTATGGATATGCTTAAGAAACTCAGTCACAAGAAGACAAGTTTATAAGTTGATATGTAAGACAAATAAATTGAAAGATTAAACACCAAACTAATCAGTCAAGCAAAAGAACATGAAAAGCCAAGTGAAGATTCAAAAGACCTTGAAGAGACAAGGAATACTAATGTTGATCTAAAGACTCATCTGGAAGAAGCCAAGAGGATAGAGGAAGTCTTAAGAAACCAGTTGGATAAGAAAGAGAATACATTTCAAAATCTTGAGATGGAAGTAGTTTCTCACATAAAGAAGGACAATAAATATAATGCTTATATCAAGTTCAACAATAGTTCAGTTATCTTGGATGAGATTTTCAATTGTCAAAGATCTCCATTTGACAAATCCAGTCTTGGCTACAATAAGGAAGAAGAAAAATCTGAGATTGGCACATGGTCTCCTAAGACTCCTGAAACAAGTCCTTCAATATCCAAGAATGAAAGAAAATCTCCTCATCAAGAATCTGAACAACTCAAAGAAGACTTCAGAAGATCAGAAAGGCATCAAGAAGTTAGTCCTACTCCTTAAAGCAAGCTCAGAAAAGAGACATCGTCAAGGTGGAATTAGGTATCCAGGTATGAAAATGGTTTCAATAGTTATTTCAACTCATGTAATGATTTTGGTCATAAGGCATTGGATTGTAGATCTCATGCAAGAAGTGTTAGGTCTCTCAACACTACCGTGTTGGCCATATTGCTGCAAATTTCCACACCATGAGATGTTACAACTAATATGGCTTTGGTCACAAATCCCAAGACTGTGCAAGTTTAAGAATAAAACATATGATGAGTCCCCCATACACATCATCTAGAAGAACCTATGAATCATGGAAGAAGAAGAATGCAGGAATAATTGAAACCCAAAAGACAAGTGCTCAAAGTCAAGGACACTCTCAGGTATGGATGAAAAAGAATGTATTATTGAAGATGAAAGAAGTTAATCAATGCAAACAATATGGTTGCCACATGGTAAGCCAAACTTCAGGTCTTTCAAAGACCTAGCACACCTTGAGTTCATGGAGTTTTAGGATGGACTCAAGGGTAAATGATGGTTGCTCCAAGTAGTGAAATTGTTCCAATGATCGTAGCTACAAGTGGCATGTTGATGGGGGGAGTAGTATGGTTAGTTGTTGTCATCAAAGATAAAGAAAATTAAGTGAAGCAACATGGTGATGTTTGGATTTTCATTCATTGATGTATGATTACCTTTTATGAATTTACTAGATGATTATTGATGAAGGTGCACCAATGAATCTATGTATCTCTGGATATGATTAGCAAGAGTCTATTCAAGAAACACTTGTTATTGGTATATGATTGTATGACTTACATTGGTAATATATATGATTATAAAGATGTGTATCATTATATGATCAACAACATATGATATGAACTTCACATATGCATATTGTGAAAAAGGTCTAATTCAATACTCTTCTTTGGGAGACGTTGGTCTAAAAATTACAAGGCACTCACAAGTATTTCAGGCATCCAAAGATACATCAAGATTAGTTTCACAAGATAGTTTGGGTACTACATTAGACTATAGCAACACGTTGAAGTTTGAAGCTCAGAAAATCATCTACAACAACATTATACACATGAAGTTTTTCATTTTATATCTGACCTTGGGTTACAGAAGGGTGACTGATGTAAGCTCAATATATAGTAAACACGGTAGCAGTGTCTAGTGGCCAGATTCAAAATCATGCCTTTTAAAATTGTAGATATATATTTGGATTTGGTTAAAGCATTGATCACGAGGTCCATGATTGAAGATGCACAATTGTGAAGGCATCTAAATATCAATACGTAATCAATACTCAAACCTCATCCACTTATAAGCATCTGTAGTACAAGATCATCATAAAATTGTTTTGATTTGAAGGAATCCTTTTTAAGCCTCCTGAAGTTGTAGGTAATCCGAATTTGAAGTCTTATAAAGGATGCGACAACAATACACAAGACTTAATGAAGAAATCATATCCACAACGACAAAGGGAGAAACAAGCTTGTATGAAGACACTGTACAGAGGTTCAAAACATCGAGGCAACCAACGTTTCAAAGGATTGATTAGCAGCCTAGCTATCATTCATGAAAGCTATGAAAAGTTATAGGTATAGACAATATAAAAGAGTAGTTCATTCAACGATCAGTCATTGGGCATACTTGTAGCATTCATTGTGAACAAAGTTCTGTTGAAATTAATCAGAGCCCTAGCAAGTCTCGATCACTACGAAAGATCAAGTAATGATGAATTACACTCATACTAATACAAACAAGATTGCTTGACAAGGGGAATTTATTAGCAGCCAAGATTTAGATGTCAGATCTAATCAGCATGATAGGATGATACTATGCTTTTGATAGGAGTAGCCAAGACAAGGGAATCTAGAATAAGAGTGTTGATTGACACTGGGAGAAGAAATGTTTAATAAAAGGGAGAAAAATTGAAGTGCTCAATGAACAATATAGAGACAATTGAGTAAGTAGAGAACACCACAACCTATTGTTGGAAAAAATCAAAAGTTGGAAAAAGGAAATTAACTCAGAAGAAGACTTTAGTGAAGTCCAAGGTAAAGATCTCGTATGTTACCGTAAGAAGAAATTTCTTAGGAGCCGAGAAGCATATTTTGGTACAAACTTAGCAGCATAAGACCAAGAAAAAATATGAGTCGCCCTTTTGGCATTAATGCCAAAGGGGGAGAAAATTGAAGAGGTGTTGCCATCAATGACAAAGAGGAGGTCTGTTGAGCATAGTTGTCATTAACGTCAAGGATGAAGTCATTAATGTCGAGGATGAAGTCATTAATGACCAAGGTTCATGACATGGAAAGGAGGACTTGATAGTTGGACATTGGAACACTAGGTGGTCAAAATGACCCATTCTGTGGTCGTTTGTTAAAGATATTGTGGCCTTTGTACTTTGATGATGTCCGTGTAGCCCATGCTCATGTGGATGGTTTAAGAAACTCACGCACATGATGATGAATCCCTTGAACTACATGTCGAAACCCATGTCCACTTGGAAACCATTGATGAACAAGTCCTCGGTCATACAACTCCTCTTGTTGCATGTTGGACGTGGTTGCATCTTTGTATGTGGTAAAGATGTGGTCATGATTCTCTTGAAACCCCACACACATGGCACTTGGACATGACCTTGAAATTATTGTTGATCGATATGATAATGATCATGACAGGTTGTTCTTAAAGCGCTTGCACATATTCTTGATGTAGTCATAATGATATGTTGAATCCCTCTTACTTGTTCTTGAATGGATGTATATTGTCATTGTGATATGGAGCCCTTGAAGCCCTTGTTTCTTTTTGGAGCTCTTGGAGTATTGTTGAGGTCGTTGATGTTGTGGTGAAGTTCTTGAAGGGCATTGAAGTGAATTTCTTACAAAAGTTGTAACATTATCAATTCATCCTTCCAAAAGTGTTGAAGGGTTAAAACTTGACGTGGCAACAAAACAATAAATAATCCTTGGAGAAGGCTCTTGCCCAGCTTTTGACATGGATTGGTAGTTACCTTGGAATAGGATGACCACTTGGAGAAAACTTTAAGGTAAGACTGCCTTAAAAATGGGGTTGTGTGCACACTGTCTGAAATGCAGGTTGAACATGAGACATTTATATTATTATCTTGAACAAAAATATTATTATTTTATATACAAGTATGTTGGCTAGCCTAAAGAAGAATTTATTCTTTCCTTGACCATGTAAGTCGACTCCATAAAATATTCCAAAATATTTTGAAAATAAATATATATGGTAGGTCGGCTCAGTAAAAATTGTTATGGAAAAAAATATATAAATAACATCCCAATGCCCTCATTTTGATGTGTGGCAAGAGTAGAGACTTAGCTCTGAAATTCAGGTAGAGAGAGTACAATCACAGTCAAGAAGCAAGTCTGAAATAGCTCTGAAATTCGTGGGTACAATAGCAGCTACAGTAAGTGACCTCTTTTAGGTATGATTTTCGGGCAGCAGCTAATGACAAGATTGCAACGGGACGTGTAAAAATATAAGTTAATATTCAGGAAGAATGATGTGATGAAGGCATCCAAAACTATTGACTCAATCAAGCCTTGCAATCTCAATGATATAGTTCAGATTTCAAGGTTCCTTGGCAAACTCTGACAATACCTGTTGAAGTAACTTGTGACAGACCTTGACAATGACAATTAGATTGATGACTTGGTATGAGTCTTGAGCATCAATGACAGGATGGAGCAGACCATTCACATGTTATATCAGAGTTAGTTGAATAAGATGAACTATGATTTAGCAGGTTGAGGTTTGACTTCAGATCTCATGTTATGTTGAGTAGCCTTGTTTGATTTGGAGATCTGTGACAAGTCTTGATTTGACAAAGTGATACCTTTGATGTTAGTGACTGATTGATTTGACAATGATAAAGTTAATGATGATATCTTGATGCGATACCTACTGTAGTGATAACATCTTTATTTGACAAGTTAATGACAACTGTTGGATGAGCAGCATTTGGTCGAGTGGCAGAAGTATGAGAAGGAAAGTTGGGTCTTGCACCTCTTCTTAGTTGGAGCTAAAAAAACCAGGTTGGGCCTTGTAATAGGAGTTGGTGCTCTTTAGTCAATTGGTGTTGTTGTAATCGAAAAATTGAAGTCTTCATTGTAATTCATATCCAATTATAATAAAAATTTACCATAGTCGTCTTGTGATGTGTTTCTATGATCTATGATTGATGACATGCTTAATTGATGTACTTAGTAGCATAATCTAAACGATGAACTCTGCTTAAGTTTTGAAATAAAAATCGTTAAGAGTGCTAGCACATTGATTCACCTCCCCCCTCTCAATGTGTCATTGTGTCCAACAGTGCCTACCTTGAAGGATAAGTTATATGCATGTGGTTTAGTTCACTTAACCCTAGAATCTTGGGAGCACGTGATATACATCTTAATGATTAGGCACTTAAATTGAGGACACGGGGATTGCAAAGCATATTTTATGAATGTTGGTTGTGGACCCAAACCAATTTGTTGAGGAATATTGGATCTTAGTGGACACATTGGCACACATGAGGGGAGAATTCAACATATGAGAGGACATGTGACACATGGTCGGAGGAGGAACATGTTCCATGAGGATGCTTGGATATGACCGTGGAAGAGATGTGTTGGAAAAATAACTTTTAGAGAGCACACCATCTTAGAGGGGGGATGAGATCTAGGAGATTCATGCTTGGAGGGTGTTTCATATTCTAGGGTCGATAAATCGTAATATGACACTTGCACATCCACTTATTGTAGAGAGCTCCACGTGGGGTTGCATTGTTGGTTACTTGCATGGGCACATGTCCTTATTTTAGTCCCAACCCCCTCATCAATTATACATGTAAACAAAGGAAAGAACCTTGTCACATCATTATCATTATTATACTACATTATTTATAATAGTCTTGGAGTAGGGATCAAGATTATAGGCATTAATAAAAGAAGACAAGAGAGAGAGAGAAGCGGGGAGGGGGCATCTTAGTTGTTCTTGGAGAGGTTACTCTTATGTGATGCTAAGGTTTCATCTTCTGAGATGCCAATGTTTGTGTTATGCAAGTAAACACTAGAGAAGAACCTAACATTGAAAGTGATGAAGAATTGCCTCATGGTCCTTGTTGTAGTTCTAAGCTTTCTACCCTAATTGAAGATATACTCACCTTGCATGATTGTGTAGCCTTGTTCTCGTGGCATGCATGGAGGCTAGTGTAAGTTCACAGAGAGTCTAGCTTAATGAATCTTGAGCTTGGCGTGACACCTTGCGTAGAAAAAGACTTGACGATTGTATTCTCAATGTTCCATAGATATCTTGGTACTTGTGTTGTTGCAAAAGTTAACACCTAGGGTTTTAGAATTGAAACCCTAGGATGGGCATGTTGACTTGGAAGCTTGAGATTGAGTTGTCTTACCATGTACTTGTGTGATGCAACATGGATAAGGATTCCATACCTTAAGGAAGACAATAGGGTTAGCGTAGAGACATCATATGGTTTAGGCTTGGTGTATATGCCAAGGAGGACTTACTCGTGTTAATGCTATCAATATTGAATGAATTTTGAGATTTAAAATAGACCTTCTAAGAAATCTACTAAAAAATTATGAGATAGTCATTTGTGTAGATGTACAACTCACTTCTCACCCTACAATCTAGGTAGCTATGGTTAAGTTGAGTATTGAGTCTATAAGAAATGAAAAAAAAACTCTCAATATAACTACAAGTAAAGATGTAAATATATATAAAATTGAACTTTCCAAAAAAGTCATCATTAAACAAATAATGCATTGAAATCAATTGTAAACATTAAATCATGACTTATTCAGGGGAAACATGTTTCTAGAAATATTTATTCAATGGAACTATTAGCCATTCATATCATTTATTCACTCAAATATTGCTTGTATTAACAATCTACCTATTCATATTATCTATTCACTATAGAGATATCATTGGTTCTAACAATATATTTTGTGCATGTGTGTGTGTAACATTTGATTAGAAGTGCAACGCATACATGGCACTAATGTTATTAGATGTTACCAGTGATACAAATAAATATATATTCTTACAATTTAAGCAAAATGAAACATTTTTTTATTGGTGTCTAGGTTTTTACATCTTAAGAGAACGAATATAATCAATTCGATCCATCTCGGGTGAATGGGAGGAAAGACGTTCATCCTCCCCACCTAACTTCATTTCTTGAAGTTACATGTTGAGCTCTTAATGAACATACTATTTAAATAGTTTTCAAGCCTTTGTTGATAAATCCTCAATTTTTTGCAAAATCCAATTTATCTTGGGTACCATCCTCGAAGTGAGTAAAACTATAATTATATATATTGATTTTAATTCTTTTAAAATTGTGATATTAAAGTTGGATGAATATCTAATAAAAAATGTATACAAAGATATGGATATGGTGTGCAATCACATATATATTTTCAAAATGTTTAAAAAAGAAATTATATTATTTTAATTGTTTCATTCAAAGAGAACAAAAATACATGATACAATTTTATTCAAACATATACTATACATACTTTATTAATAATTTCAAAATACTTGCAAAACTATCATGGTTAACTATCATTTTCCATCCACGATTTAGAATGTGACAAATAAGCAAGCATCTTTAACAAACAATACCAACTCAACCATAAGGGATGATGTCATCCTTTAAAATGAGATTGGCTCTTTTAAATTGATTTCGATAATAAACTTTTTGTTTTGAAGATGATTTTTACCTTAAAATTTCTCTAATTGTTGAAGAACTTCGACAAAGATCTTTGATTAGGGGAAAGGGTTCTCTATGATTTCCCTAGCTAGGGATTGCAGAGCTTCTCTTGTACTAGATTTATGACAAAGATGTAGTAGGTAGTTTCACTATGCCTTTAGTATCCCTATCAAGTTTCAAGATGTCCAAATATTGTGTACTTGCTTATTTGAGTAGATTCCAACGCTTCTTGTGCATGCTGATTTGACATAACATATGGAATTTGTTAAGACATCTCTTGTAGATAAAGGAAAAGAAATATCCTTGTTATATTATATTGTAATAAGATACATCAAATTTGTCATGTGCCTTGAAAAGTATACACTAAGTGTTATATCGTTGTGGTATTAAAGTAGTGATATGGTAATTATTATCTTGGTTGTTGGAGACATTTACCACCATACACACTCATTTTGGTCAATTTGGCCTAGTTAAACCACTATCCTAAGTTTTATTGACATAATTGACATCAGAGGAGCACTGTATGACACCAACATGAGCACACCCACGCCTACCTTCAGTCAATGAGGCTAACTAAGCATTCTCCTTCATTCGGGGAGGCTAACTAGAGCACTCCAGGGGTGATCTGAGTGTCATAAATGCACTTTATTGCTAACTGATGGTTACAATCAGTTAAACAAAGCAGTGAAGGCGCCTCCCTTCATTAAATTGATTATTTAATGAACTGGAGTCAACCGGGACGCCTCCAACCACTTCTGATGATCAGTTACACTTCAATTAACCTCATCGAGGTTCCCTGGAGTCATTGATGCGCTACCACTTATTGGTTGGCTTGCAGTGACATGCGTCTGAGCTACTTTCAGTTAAACTCAGTCATTTATTGCACTCCGACTTCAGTTAAGACTCAGTTGAGTCAATTAGGGTTTTGATCAATGGTTAACTCAAGTGTTTACTGTGGCTTACATTCAATTAAGCTAGACTCACTCATTCAATTCGAATGACTTCCATGAGAATTCGAATTGTCTTGGCATTCATGCATCTGGCATGATCATTATATTGTATCATCATTCTTTCATTTGATTATACAGCGCTGCTACTTCCATTGCAGCACCATTTTGCCAATTTTATGTATATTTGTCTGTATTCTTTGTGAGACTGTGTTTTCAGTTCCTAGACCACTGTGACAAATTAATATTGGTTTCCCAAGTAAAATTAAGTTGAAAAAAAAGTGAAATATTACAATTTTAATATAATATTCCATAATAAAGTTAGGGTTTAAAGCTCACAAGGAATAATTGTAAGAAACCTCAAGATTGAGGTGAATTTTAGAATTTGTATTAATTGCCCAGTTCTCAAAATTTCTGAAGGGGTAGTCAAAACCAAAGCAACTACTATTAGAATTAGAATCATGTTTTTATATTTATAACTTTTATTGCAATATGGTATAATTTTCTATATTTACAACTTTTATTGCAATAAATTATAATAATAGATAACACAGAGGGATCACTTTTATGTTGTAATATGCACCAAGTGACAAACATAAATAGATTACTCCACAACGACAATGAACATCTTTTTCATTTTTGGTTTGTTATGAAGTTAAAAATAATCTTTCTTATAACATAAAAATAACTATTCTCTTTAATTTTGGACCTTCATTGTTTATTGAATATGTTGATACCATTTAAGGCAAAAGCCCAAAGACAAGAAAGACAAACTATGTAGAATATATATTAATTATGTAAGTATAATAAATCCTTATGGATATGTGAATTCAATTGGACCCTTGAGAGACTGTTGTTCAATGAATTGCTATATGATCAATTAGGTTATTTACTCATAATAAAATAGGTAGATTACATTCATTTTCAATTGGACCCTTTAAAGTCTATCATGCAGTGAATTGCCACCTGTTTGATTGAGTAGTAATTCCTTATTAAATAGGTATATTACGTGCATTCATTTCATTCAAATTCTCCTTAGTAAAAGGCATATTATCAGGTATTTACTCATAATAAAATAGGTAGATTACATTCATTTTCAATCGGACCCTTTAAAGTCTATTGTGCAGTGAATTGCCACCTGTTTGATTGAGTAGTAATTCCTTATTAAATAGGTATATTGCGTGCATTCGATTTCATTCAAATTCTCCTTGGTAAAAGGCGCATTATCATCTAAAGCCATTGGAAAGAAACATTATCATCGAAAGCCATTGGAAGACAACAAGATATATCATTCCCAAAACATAAGTTTGCATGCAACATTACCATTATTGAGCCAATATCCTCCTCATTGTTCATTTCCAACATAGCATTAACATCAAATCCATAAAGAATTTTATCCTTTACAATTTCTACTACATAGGAATCTATCACCATGCTGAACTTGAAAATCAATGCATTCTTTGCCAACATACTAATAAATTTCATTCTTTTGAGCAAGAAATTTCTTGCTTTTGGTCTCTGTTATTTGTAGTTTTGCACTCAAATTTCCCATGACTGTCAATAACCTGACTTTGGGAATCGCAATATTGTTGGAATCGACAGTTGCAAGGTCCAAACCTAACCTGCTCATCAAATTAGACAATTCTAAATCATTTTTATGAAAAAGTACTTGTGTACCCCAACATATGAAAACATTATTATTGAAAAGTATATGTGAGAAAAAATTAAGAAAAAAAACATTGTCAACCTATATCAAGCCAAAAAGGGAAGGAAAATATGAAGGCAATTAATAAATATTCCAAACCCTTCGGCCTATATAAGTAATAAGAAACAAAAACAATTCAAAACATCTGTGAATAGGAACTATCTATGCTATCTGGTGACGATTTTTCTATAGAAGCACATATTATAAGAGCAGCTTATTCAACTGATGTTATCAGCATCGTAATAAATAAGAGGCTGGGTGCCATAATAACATTCAAAACATATTCCATTGTTATCTGATAAATTCATTTCCGTAAATGTTTATAGCCAAAATTTCAAATCAGATATTCCTGCAAGAACAAATGACTAACGTAACTGATCTTAATCAACAAAATAAAAACTAGATATAGTGCTCAACATTCAGCTGCACAATATGACTGGGGAGTAAGAATTGAATTAGCTGGAAAGAGAAAGCATACCAAAAGGATAACATGAGTTCATTGAGTAATCATTTAATTGGAAATAAACGGGGAACCTTAAGAGGAACAAAGTTATAACCAAGATTTAAAACTGACTGGGTACAACTAGCTAACCACACTACTTGTTTTATGTAGAATTTTGTAAAAATTAGGTGCGCTAAAGAAAAAGTAAAAAAGCCAAGCACAAGTGTTGACAAAAAATATAAACAAGTACACCCAAGAGTAAAATGTCAATCAAGATAAGTAGATAAGATGAGATAAGTTTATTAATTTCCAACAAATGACCATAAAAAGGTCAATGTGAGTGTTGTACATATGCGTCAATATGAAGTAGGAGGTCAAAGGCCACTCCTATAAAAGCAACATGAAAGAAGATTTAACCTAAGATCTATGATCTAAAGCCTAGGCATAAAAAACTATAATGTCAACATAGGGATCATCTTGCTAATGACAATACACAACCCTAAGTGATCTTAGGCTTATAACAATTGGTATTTCAAATCAAGAAGATCACAATATGATATGATGCAAATGACAACTTGAATTGTGTATTTATACACAACTCAAGTGAGGCATCTCTTCAAGAGGAGGTTATGGGACCACAAAACAAAGGCACACACTCAAGCGGGTTCTTGAGCCTACATACCAACTTTGACTAGGTTGGGGTCAACTATAAACCTAGCATACAATAAATGAAATAATATATGCCCTTAATCATAATTACAAGTACATTTATACATAGAATTGGCCGTGGCCACCTATACAAATCACACCAATAATTACAACATTGACATGAAATTGGCTTGATATAGTATAATAGGAATTTGATGTTAATTACTAATCTAGTTATTCTTGGCTAACAAATATCAGACTAATTATTAACAAAAGTGAATCCATGTTTAACATAATAAAAACCTAATTTTGTAATGAGTTAGGAAATAAAAGACATACTCATTGAAAATCAAAGGCAAGCATGCAAAATGGGAAAATATGAGTTAACCTTACGAAATGTGAATGATACCCTTCTCGAACTCCTATGAATCCTTTCCTCGTTAATTATATCTACCTGAACAATGTCATAAACATGTCTCCAAAAAAATTAAACCTTTACCAAAAGCAAGACATTCAAAGCGAAACATTGCAATGGAAAGAATAAATTTAGTTATGATTGCCATTCTTGATGATTGGTACTTCAACTATATGAAACAAATTAAAAGAAGGTATAAAAAAGGAAAGAATTGCCAAAAAATAAATTATATGATATGTAAGAAGCATAACTTTTAAACTATCCAATCAATATATCATATCGCCACAAAAGCACATCGAAAGTTCATATTTTGGACACCATGCACTATTGCACAACGTTAATTTCATCACGAGTGACCAACCTAAGTCATACACTCCTTGAGCATCGTGTTTGCATCAAATTCCCAAGCAAGACTTAGTAATAGCATGGCAACCTTGAGTACTAAGCAACTCAAAGTAAGTACTATCATCATATTGTAAGCTCTACCCTTGTGGGTTTATTTGAATTTTCCATTTGAAAGATATTGAGTAATTGCACATATATCACTCCCATATATAGGCTGGTTTTCTTAGGTAAATGTAATCAAGAGGCAATTCTTCCTCGTTGATGGGTGCTTAAGAACCCTAGAGAAAACCCAAAATCAAAGCCCAAATAAGTAAGAATCGCCTCCTATATATATTGATTAATGTAACACAAGTAAATATGCATTAGTAATAAGAATTAATAAAAAATAATAACAACATATTATAATAATAACAATAATCATAATGAAGCATCATGGGTCAAAGCAGTTCACCACATGACCGTACTTGTATACCATCACGAAGGCCATCGTAAACCATCTATGTATTATTGAATATATATTTTAGACACATCTTGTCTTATTTGCGTAACCCCTCATGTTTTTTACATCGGTACCAAAGCCCATTCGAGGTCCAAATTTGTGGGAAACTAAGAGTGGCACCATTGGCAATACTCCAATCACCTATTTTCAACAAACCCAAATGCTCAGTCATTCATACCCATGTGACTAGTCACCATACCGAGCCCGCTATCGTTTTGAGCACCTCGTCAACTTGTAAAATCTTCTCCCTTGTTTGATATCATCATCATTGTTAACTAACTCATATCCCCACCCACCTTTCCTTTCTATCCAATAAATAACTACCACCAACATTCCCAATGACCACCTCCTAACCACTGTATTTTATCACCACCATTACCAATAGCCACCTTGTTGACTATCGCTTCTATCCACTTCTAGCTACCACCTTGTTGGCAGTCACATATCCATGTATCACACCACCCACTCTCTACCTCCACCAACTAGAAATTCAAGCTACCACAAAAGTTGCCAAATTCACTTCGACCACCTCCAATAATTGCAATTCCAATGGCAACCTACTACCTTAGTTATTACATCATTTATATCAATATCACTCATAAAACCTTATAATTTCAAAATCAAGTAGTAAGGTTGTTTTAAACTCTCAAATGCATAAGTTACCAAAAAAATTCAAGAAGAATCAAGATAAGTAGAATAAAAGCGTGTAGTCTAAAAATTCGACAATTTCAGTCGGAAGAGGCAAATTTTCCCGTCACGATTTTGAAAAATTCTAGTCAGAATTTTTCAAAATCCAAGTTACACGTATCAAGTTCTGGAATTATGGGTTCCTCGGGGATTTCTGAGGGTGTTGAATCCATTTCTACCATCAAAATCATGATTAAATTAAATTTTGATTTTTCAAAATGAAAAATGTTGGATTCCGACAAAAAAATGGTCATCCAATCCAAATCGTTGAAATTTTAAACTTCTCCAAAAAGATTAGGAATATTGAAAAGGTCATAGAAGAACTGAAGAATTAAGTGAAAAGCATAACAACTCCACATGACCTATCTTGGCACAATTGATGGCAAACCAAAACACACCCATTATCACCTAAAAATGCAGGTCCATTTTTTGCATTTTCAAAGGCATTATTTTAAGCAATATTGTACCAAGGGAAGATGATGGAGACCCATGGGATGCTTTTCCTTTCACATGCTAGAAGTCACTTAAATATTTTGAGTTGTATTTTCTGTTTAAGATCAAATATCTAGAACTTTTGGGGCACTTGTCTGCACATTTTAATGCATAGTTCTCTACTGAAGGGTTCCTTAACAATGGGTCAAGAAAAACTACATAATTGGAGGCATGAGTCATCTTTATACATTGACCTTTGGCACACTTAAGAGAAAATGGAGAAGCTTCTAGAAACATGGCTTGTATCAGGACATTGACACATGGCACATGAACATCTGTTTCAAGGTGAAAGAAGTTTTTAGGATGAGCACTCCACCAAGAGAAGGCTTCTATGAATTTTAAATATGCTTATAAGGTGTTATAGATACTTCTAAGGAGATTTTAATAGAGGCTTCCAATAGGTTATTTAAAATAAACTACCAAAAGAAAATATAGAGGGATCTCTAGGGATTTCTGAATAATATTTTATTGGAAATTTCTACAAGAGCACTTTTCCCTAAAAGCTTATAGAGATTCTTTATGCTAAATTAATAAGGATTCTTGTATTTTCTAAATATATTTATTGAAGTTATTGGAAAGGAAATTCTATAAAAGGAGAAGCACCTCTCATTCGCAAGGTGTTCCATCTTAAACCCTCGCCCATTGTGCCAAAGTCCTAATTCACAAGATGAAGACACAAGGGTAACTAATTCACAAGGTGAAGCAAAGAAGTTAACTCTAGAAAATCATACTTTTAAATGGTAGATTATAAAAGGGTGGGTGATGGGAGGATCAAGAACAGTGTTAAGTTCATTGGGCATATGGAATCATTGGTTAGAAAGAATCTGAGGACTCTTCTTGCAAAGGGAAAGAGGTTGATACCCAGATGAAGGGTTTACCACCTAATTGCCTTGTTGATTCTTAGGGAAGATATAAATTTGTGGTGTAAGCAAACCAAGCTTTAATATCATAAATCTATTGCATGAAAAAGAAACAACCATCAATTATCATGTATTCCTAGTGTTGTTGAAAATATAACTTCGGAAGATAATCTTTGTATATTATTATTGTAATTTATTCTACCTCCGTCGAAGATGTTTTTCCTTCGTTTGGGGATGTTATTATTGTATTTGTTCATGGTAGAATATTGAAGTAAAACCTTCGTTGTAAGTCAAGGCAATTATGTTAGATATTTCACTTTAAAGATCTAACATAATTAAATTAAATTCCAAACTCTAATATGGTATCAGAGCCACCCTAAAATAAGGCACTATGCAAATGCGAAAACTACGGCTTCCAAGTTCTAACAGTTTTCTCCACAATCTTTCTGGAAAAGATGACTAGGCTCACTCACCTCAAAGAGGTGCATCTTTTGGTAGAGAAAGATTCCAGTTTGGAGGAAATTCAATTTTGACCTAATCATTACAGTCAAAAGAAACTAGGGCATCATATTTTTGGAGCTTCCATCCACAGAATTTGGAAAAGGACCTCAATAGACAACTCAACTCAAGGAGGCGCATCTTTCTATAGAGCTAAAATCTCAAGATTCCAAGTTTGGAAAATTAGGGTTTCTTTATGGAACCCTAGGTCAGTTAGCTCCAAAATCAGCTTGGGCATCTCAAATTGGTAAGATCTATTCCATTGTTATTTCCATTTGAGATTCCCATATCAAAGATGATGAATCACACCAAGGTTGAGGATAAGCATGAAGGAGTAAATAACTTCCAAACATGGAAGTATATAATCTCTCTTATCCTAGAAAAGAACGCCTTGGACAAACATGTAAATGAAGAGGTTCCAAAACCAAAGGTAGAAGAGGCAAAGGAAAACCACAAGAAGAATATGATAAGAGGCTAAGGAAAACCACAAAAAGAACATGATAAGAGCTAAAAGGATTATTGCAGACTCCATCAAGGATCACCTCATCCCTCATGTATCATCCTTGAAGACTCACCTTGATTCTTTAGGGATGACGTGATCCTTAAAAAATAAAAACCATAAAGTTAATTTGACCAATGGTCCAAAAATTAAAACCATAAAATAAAAGTCATCGTACCAAAGTACACACAATAAGGATGCTAGGACCAAGTAAAAGATAAAGGACCATAAGTCAACCAAATGGGTCATAACAAGAAGGTAAGACACCCCTCATACCCACAAGACCAAGGTGTACCATAAAGGTGGGCAATCAAACCCTTTTATCCATAGGACCAACAAGACCAAGGACTTTAATCTTTTCTCTCTCAAGGTATATTGTCACATGTGTTCCATATATATTTTATCATCACAGTATAAGGAAGAAGATCCAAATTGGATGATGTGATCCTTTGGTCCTCAGTACTGCTCCTAAGGGTTAGGTGTTAATGACATCATCAAGGGGTGGCCAGTCCCTTGAGAAACAACCTAGCAATAACCAAATAGGAGAGAGGACATCACACATCATTGTCTTGGTCAACTTGACCAAGATCCACCTAATTAACTGACCAGGAATGTACTTGCAAGATCTGCTTGGACCAAGACAAGAATCTGCCTAGTCCCAGACCAAGAAGTCTCTGTCTCAACCTACAGGATCTGCTTGGACATCATGTCCAAGAAACTATTTGGTCCCAGACCAGAATACCCTAGAGATGTATAGGGGCCCTAAACATAGGTTAGGGACTTTGCCATGGCATCAACCTGCTTGATCCCAAACCAAGAACCCCAAAAGACTATTGGGGCCACTAAGGTAACTTCTAGGGTCTTACTTTGCCCTAGTTAACTGACTAGGGCACCATCCTCCCTAAGAATGGGTCTCGCAGTTGCACTATCTTTAACACTCCCTCTCAACAAGAGAGGAATTTTCAGCAATGCTAAGCTTGTCTCGGAAGTACTTAGACTTCGACAGAGGCTTAGTCAACACAAGAGTAACTTGTCTACTTAATAGAGCATACTGCACCATGTCCCAGACATGGTGATACTTTCTAAGTTTCTCTTGATGTGTTCCTACCTGTCATAGAGCACAAGATTTTCTGAGAGCTCCAAATAGCTCTAACTATTAGCAAGAAGCATGATCTTTTATAGATCCACTTGGAAGTTAAAACGGACTTCCCTTGATAGCTGAGAACCATTTTCTGCACGTCATTTAACATCTTCCAAACTAGATGTTTGGTTGCCTCCTCATAAATGGAGGTTTCTAAAATAGTGACATGGCTCATCTGAGATATCAAACCAGAGCAATCATGAAACCTCTCAATAGATTTCTCAAAGAGATCAACCAAAAGACTCCCTCACCTCTTCCCTCTGCTCATCTAAGAGAGATGACTCATGGACTGGGCTTACTTCCATGTCTATATCATTAGGGAGGGTTCTCTTAGAACTTTTGTCGTGTCCCAAATTTTGCATTGGGTCACAATGGCCTAATCACATTTTCCATACTCATGAGAATTTGTCAAATTGATGCTAAGGGTCAAATAATTGTCAAGGAGGAAAATTACTAGTTTCCTAGGTTGGGGGTGGAAACTTCGGGATTTCGAATAAGGGGGACAATTAATGATGTTTGAACATTAGAATGGCATAAATATTTAATAAAGGAGCTAAATAAATAAATACAAGAGAAAATTGAAGTGGCAATGTAGCATGGAGACACATGGAGACTATGGGGCCCACACAAGCTGAATTTATGTGCCACATGGCATCCTCCTCTTGCAATTTCGAATCCATGGAAAGCCTAAATGTTCTTGGATGAGTTAGAAGGCTAATACACTTGGCCATATACATCATAGGTCGAATTCAGAAGGAAATGTAACTTACATGGGAGAGGAAGAGTCATTTTGGAGCTAGTGAGACACTTGGACTAGATTCCCTAGCTCTATGACAACAATGATGAAGATG
>LPNX010479276.1:1705405-1717561 GCA_001517045.1 Pseudotsuga menziesii
AGGTGCATTTTCACCCAAATAAACAACAAGAAAACTAAACAAATTTCAGATTTTTAACCCATAAGTTTTATGCATATATTTTAGCCCAGGAATCTAAACTCCATGCTAGACATGACCTAAAATAATTTCCAGAATTAGTGTTATTGCTGTTGTAATTTGTAGAAATCAGAATTAGCAAGTTTTGACCAAGAGAAAATAATAAAAATGGAAAACAAGTCAAAATTTAGTGCCCATAATTTTCACTGTTCAGAAATCAAATCTAGCATGAAACATTAGGAAATATGTGAGAAATATAAAGTTTTTAGGACTGATTTATTAAGAAATAAATTGCAGAAATAAAGTTTTCAGATTTTCATATATGTATTATCATTTATGTATTTGCTGCTTGCAGCCTTGCACATTGGCACAGTACCATTCGTGCAATTTTGATATGTTCACCCTTATATGGTATATATATGATCATACTTTGGATGTTTTGTCTCTAATGCTTTGGAATGATGGATTATAATCTTTAAAATATATTTTTTCTTTAAAATTTAAATATTTTATATGTTTTTTAATAAACCGAGTCATTAAAATCAAACCGCCCGAGTCATTGCCGAGTCATTGCCGAGTCCGAGTCCAAGTCCGAGTCCAAGTCCGAGTTGACCCTCGGCCGAGTCCGAGTTTTAAAACATTGAGAATAACACAATCACTGGTTGGTTCAGGAGCAGCCACGGACTGTCACGGCCCAACAAAAATAGTAGCAGCAAATATGGCAAGAGAGCGGCAGCCTTAAGAGGTTAAGAAAGAGGTGGCGACAGCTCAAACCAACAGCAAAGGCCTAGACATCAAGCCAAAGATAGGAGCAGCAAACCCTAGAACAGTCCCTTGAAGCAGATCTCCAATCTTCTCTAATCAAGACATGTATCAAATGAAACTTCAAGACTTGAATTTATAATCTTAACAAACCTTCTAGAAAGGTCACTTACGTAACCCCTAGGTTTTAGGGTGTTTACAAATAAAAAATAAAAATAAAAATAGGTTGACTTAGAATAGGGTACCAAAGGTCCAATGGTCTTAAAAAATAAAAACCATAAAGTTATTTTGACCAATGGTCAAAACACAAAAACCATAAAATTAAGTTGACTTAGGATAGGGTACCAATAGTCCAAAAATAAAAACCGCAAAATTAAGTTGACTTAGGATAGGGTACCAATGGTCCAAAAATAAAAATTAAAAACCATAAAATAAAAGTTATCATACCAAAGTACACACAATAAGGATGTTAGGACCAAGTAAAAGATAAAGGACCATAAGTCAACCAAAGGGGTCATAATAAGAAGGTAAGACACCCCTCATACCCACAAGACCAAGATATATCATAAAAGCGAACAATCAACTCCTTTTACCCATAGGACCAACAAGACCAAGGAATTTAATCTTTTCTCTCAAGGTATATTGTCACATGAGTTCCATATATATTTTATCATTGCAGTATAAGGAAGAAGATCCAAACTGGATGATGTGATCCTTTCGTCCTCAATAATGATCCTAAGGGTTAGGAGCTAGTAACATCATCAAGGGGTGGCCAGTCCCTTGAGAAACAACCTAGCAATAACTGAATAGGAGAGAAGACATCACACATCATCATCATTTTCGTCAACTTGACCAAGATCCACCTAGTTAACTGACCAGGAATATACCTACAAGATTTGCTTGGTTCCAAACCAGGAATCTACCTGGTCCCAGACCAAGAAGTTTGCCTCAACCTGCAGGATCTACTTGGACATCGTGTCCAAGAAACTGTATGGTCCCAAACCAAAATACCCTAGAGACATATAGGGGCCCTAACCATATGTTAGGAACTTTGCCATGGCATCAACCTGCTTGGTCCCAGACTAGAACCCTAGGAGACTACTGGGGGCCCTAGGGTACCTTCAAGGGTCTTACTCTACCCTAGTTAACTAACGAGGGTACCATCCTCCCTTAGAATGGGTCTCACAGCTGCACTATCTTTAACACTCCCTCTCAGCAAGAGAGGCATTTTCAGCGACACTAAGCTTGTCTCGGAAGTACTTAGACTTCGACAGAGGCTTAGTCAACACAACAGTAACCTGTCTACTTGACAGAGCATATTGCACCATTTTCCAGACATGGTGATACTTTCTCTTGATGTGTTCCTACTTGTCATAGAGCACGAGATTTTTTGAGAACTCCAAATAGCTCTAATTAAATTTTTAAGGCGTTATTAATCCTTAGTTCATATCAAGTTTGCTAGCTTTTTTTCAAGTTATGCATCTTGCATAACTAAAGGCTTGAGTAGTAAGTTACTACTTGATTTTAATCTAATATTTAGCAATTCAAGTGCTTAAGATTTGTTTTCTATCCTTAAGAAGCAAACAAAGACCCTGAGAAAGCAGCTTTCTAGCTCATTTTCTTAGTTACTTATGGTCAGTTTTGCTTCATTTTTAATTAGAAAAATTTCGATAATTTTTTGTAGATTTTCCCAAAGCACAATTAAAGTGTTTTGGGGCATATTCCACTAAAGTTTGCTTGCTGATTTTCGCAGGTTTAAAAAAAAGAGAAGAAAACTCTGGCCATTTTGCGAGAAAATGGACCCATTAGAAGCCCAACGGAGCTTCCCTTTTCACAGAAAATATTTTTTTTATTTATTTGTAAGACTTTGGACCCGATCTATAAGGACCAAAGTGCACTTCTTCAAAATTGTAATAGGTTTAATAAAGTTTCGAATAGGCTCCTAAGAGCCCACTCCCCGTCTCCCTTGGGGGGATCTTCGTCGGTGTGCATTTTTGTGATTTTAGTTTTCTTCTAGTTTAGTTTTGCTTTCTTGTTTAGTCATTTATTTTGCTTTATTATTCTAAGGAAAATAAATACTAACCCCGCGCGTTCTTGAGTTACCTACAAGGGGAAAGAGATTCGTGGTAGGATTAATTAGAAAACAAATTTATTTTTTGTCTTTTTAAGTTTTAGCTTTTAAAATTAACCCAATTGTGCTCTCCCGAGTAACCTGAATGGAGGAAAGCGATTCTCAGGAGTGAGTGGTTTATTAATAAATATCACATTTAGTTTTAATAAAAACGACCAAGGCTCCTTCCCTGCATACTCTGCATCGTTGCAGCTCATCTAATTAGCTGGTTGTAACCAAAAAGGGATACGAGTGACTAGATTTAAATAGGGAAATCCATACAAGTAATTTTCTTGAGAACTTGAGAGGTTGCAAAGGGTAATCACTACAAAGTAAAAAGGCTACTCCAAGCAGGTTCATCCTCGCCCTGTTAGACACTTGGTATTACTGCTTTAGCGCTCAATTCAAGGGAACTTGACTCATTGGGCCATACACAAAATTTACCCATTCCTTAATCAATTCACCAATAAATTTAAAACTTACTGACGAGACATTTCAATACTTTCACTGAGACTCCACAGGGCCTGCACATGAACCTACCTCTCGGCCTGACCCTTCATGGCCTCGAGCAATTATAGCTCCAGCAAGTTGGTCTCCTCCACAAGCACACGCATACGCTTTATGTTTGCGCCTTCAACTAACGGCTCAACTCAGCTCATGCAACTCCTACGCACACCCATCCCACATCCTCTGCCTTGCATGCATGGGTCTTTTCCTTCGTAGGTCGATCTTGTTGCTCCCTCTGCCAGATGCAAAGCACACCCAATGGCAATTGTTGTTGCGGCCATGTGCTCCACTAGACCACGACCACACACAAGCGGTTTCACACACCAAGATCTACAACACGATCTACACATTGGATTAGTCCCCACACACGGTGCATACAAAAATGGTGGCCATACGCTAATATACGGAGTTTGTACGGTTTGTATCGTGGCGATACGGTACTCTCACCTTTTTGTTCTTTCTTTCTCTTTCTCGATCTTGTGTGGGTTTCTCAATCTCGCTTTGATACCATATGAAATTTTTTATAACCCTAGCAGATCTAGTTATAGCTTCAATTTTATTATTCACTTTAGATTCACTTAGCAAATTTTCTTATTGCACTTATAAAAATAAAATACTGAAACAAACTGCTAAGCTAGCCAATAGATCACAGAAAAAACTAAACAGAAGATATCCCCTAGAAACCCAATCCTTCGAGGAAAAGCAGCAAATGTGTGTCTTCTTATTGCAGGATTTGAGTTTGTCCTCTAGATAAACTCTTCGGATCTGGGCCTAGACACATAGGAAGGTCTCCCAAATCCCTGTCTACAAACTGGATAAACAAACCCTAGATCCACCCTAGATCTTGTTATGCATCAGAGCTGCAGTAGTGCACCAGTAAGGCTCAACCTAGAGCATGGGGTCTAAAAATTTTATCGTAAAGGCCAAAGTGGGTTATATTGTATGGATATTTGGATTAGGGGTTATTGTCCCCTTGGATTGGTCATGGAAGGCTCCCTTGGTTTCAGTCTAAGAAATACTCGGCTTTGTGCCTCAGTTGACTACCCCTTCGGTGTGTCGATGTCCACACCATGCAAAGCCTTAAGCCCATGGTTTGGTGTTTGTGGCTTCTAGGGTGACCAACTGGGGCACATGACCACCTTGGTTGTTATGCACAGGTGATTATGTTTTGTAAAAATTTGTTGGCCCCTATCTAGCACAACTCTTTCACCCACTGGGACCTATTTTCAGCTCTCAAAAACCCCTCTAGTGTCTCCATCCTATGATGTCATCCTTCCACCATATGAGCCTACAAGTTGGAAAGGGGGGCTTTGAGTGACAAGCACCATTTTGGGGTCAGTTATGGCATGACGTCCTCCTTTAGCTCACTCATCAAGTGAAGCTTTATTTTAGTCTATTCTTTTACTCTATGTCTATTCTAGGGCTTATTTCCCAACTTATGTGGAATTCACCCTAAAATTAGTATAATTTCAATTTAATTTTATTGTAGACTTGTAGGCTCAAAATTGAAAAGTTGAGGCTGAAAAATAGACATCCTCTCATCATTGTAAAATCATAAGACAAGGGTTCAAATGTGAGACTTTTTGTTTTTCTCTTACTCTTTGAGTCTCTTTGGTGATGTGCACTTCTCTTGGGATGCTCTTTCTTTCTTGAAGGTGGATGAAGTAATATTCTACGGCTTCTTTTTGCACATGTTAAAAGCTAGAATGATTGGAAGAACTCATGCACAAGTGTGACCTAAGGTTTTTCTCCTTGCTCACTCTTTGCTAAATGTTAGTAAGTTATGCTCCTAGCTAGATTGAATGTTGCTTTTATGGTGCATTTTGCTGATTTGTTAGGGTTTTTTGTCGACAATTTGTCAACTTTTGTATGAAAAGAACGACCAACATAGGAGTTTTCTATTGCTATTTAGGACCTTAGACTTCTCCATTTGCCCTAGTTAGGCTCACCTTCAGAACCCTAGAGTTTGTTAGGTGATGCCCTAGCTTGCAGTGCACATAAACCAAGCTTTCTGCTCGATCTACATTCAAATTGTTTCTCTTCACATTTTGGATGAAGTTGGAGGTACTCCAACACCTCTTTGTAGAAAAGTGTTAACAACCTATGAAAGCACCCACACCGTCAATTTAAGCCGATATGTGGTAGAGGAGCAATAAATGTTCCACTATATTGATAGGACTCAACCTATCTTCATCTTCGGTCGCATGTAGCTTACCAAAGACTTCATGTTCACCGATGTATTTGCTCAATTCACTTAGTACTTGAGCACACTCCTCTGCCCGATCTACGTTCGAACTGTTTCTCTTCACATTGTGGATGAAGTTGTAGGTGCTCCAACACCTCTCTACACTATTTTTTCTTAGCACTGTTTTTGGCACCTATGAAACTCCAGAGGACAAATCTCTACTAATCCCACAAACTTATGGAAATAAGTATCTCTCATCTACGAAAGCATCAAGGGAAAGACAAACCTGATTGTGAAGCAAACCAAATCCATGCTAATTTTGTTGAATACTGGACAGGCATTATGATTAGATGAGGTTCTCCCTCCAATGACAATACCATATATAATTCTATGTATTGGTGTTGTATATCTGTGATTATGAACTTAGTGGATCTTTGGCTTTAAGATTGAATTTTGGTCTTCTTTCTTTTTGGTATTCCCCAAAGTAGCTTAAGTATATATGTATGGAATCTGGTCCTTTGTGTAGTTGGGTAAAGTTTGTATGCTATTCTGAATTGTAATAATTATTTGGTATTTAGTAAAGCCAAGATACCTTGATCTCTTCTAAGGAGGTTAGTTTGGTAGGCACCAACCAGTCACCTTTAATGTTTATTCATCTGTAGGTTTATAATAAATCCGATCATCATTTGAACCTGCATTACCCAAACTTTAAAATTTCAATAACAAAATGTTGCAAAAATGCATAATACCTTGTGATGAGGGATATAATGGTGCCATGCATAGCGTGCCTCCTCAGATAATACAAGAAGAGACCTTGGAGGAAGAAAAATGGCCTTCCTCTCAAAATAAGGCTTCTGTTTGGAACCTTGCTGATATTTGCCAGCAGTACCCATCATGCCACTGATATCATTATTTAGTCGTCCACAGGCAAAACTAGTGTCCATTTCTTGAGAACACCAAGCTCGATTTGTGTACCTTCTAAACTCCATTATACAAGGGCCAGCTAATGAAAGGGAAAGGATGCACCCCTGAAATGCAGAATGTGTGTCTATATGTGGAGACAAACCAACTCCAGCAGGATATTCATTTACCTGCACTAGTTCAATAACAAATTATATTTAGGGAAAGCAATTAAAAAAAAGGTCAAAACAGGAAGAATGCATTTCAAGATAAAACGAGAAAGTATATTTAGACAGAGCTAGAGATTGGTTACTTTTATATCTAGATCACAAACCACTTAAAAAAAGGTCAAAACAGGAAGAATGCATTTCAAGATAATAATAATAAAAAGTCAAATCCGTTTGTGTAGATGATTAATTTTATTTCAAAATATCCCTCACCTTTTTAGGTTGCATGGAGGATGTCCATCGCTTGCTAAGAATAATGCATGAATGTTATATTGAGATACATGGCTAATTTTAATAACAAAGAAGAATTAATTCTTGATATTTTCATATTTTAGATATTTCTCCAAATTAATTCACTGCTTTGAAAAGAAGCACCTCACTTGCTTCTCAAAACCCATATTATTTTTTAAACATAAAGCTCCTTAAGGAAAGTGTGGCATGTGGCCTATTACACGTTAGACAAAAATGTATAACATATATAATTTATATTAATTATATTAAATATATGAAGAAATATAGGAGCAGAGCAGAGGATGAATAGGGTTCTGAAAATTTTCATTTAGAAGAAGAAGCAAACGTGGTAGATTACTCCTTTGACCCACTAAGGGAAGGAGATATATTCAAAACCCATGATGATATAGTAAGCAGTTGAAGGATGGTAAGGGTTAGGATCCTCAACTTCTCCCTAGCTCAAAGCCCTGACAACCATATTGCTGTTGAAACCACACCAATCAACAAAGGTGAGACACGAGGGTCTACAGACAGGACAGGCTCCTATGCCAAGACCATCAAGAATCCACATGACATTGAATATGTACATCCAAAGCTTTATGACTCTGGAAAATTCACCAATAGTGAAGAGATCTCCCTCACATGCATGGGAAACCTTGAGAAGTCTACAGGCAATGAGGGGAATACCAGTAAAAATGGTGAGGCTCATGGGCCAAGGTTTTTGAAAATAGAGTAAAGGAAAAAGGAGCTATTTTCAATGAAAGAATCTGCAATTGTCTCTAAGATTGATGGTGATTCTATTGCTTGCAGCTACAGAGAAGAATCCCCATTCGATGGTCAACCTCTAAACAAAGATAAAGGTTTAGGTTGTATGAAGAATGTATATGTTGGATAAGTAACCTATAGTGCTACACAACATCCCGTGACCCCTTGATGGAGCTAGTCTAGGATGAAAACTTTTTGCTAACATACGTCGAGCAGTGCACACTCTTGATAGTGTGTTCTAGAAAAGATGGAAGGCACCCAGATAGTTATCGTGTGTGTTTAAGAAATCAATGGGTGTTGTGTTGAAGCATTGGCTGACATGCATTGGTTACATGATGGTGTGAACTATGCATAAGAAATTGTCATTGCATTGACCTAATTGATTAGTATGCAATGTTATTGACGATTTGATTAAATTTGACTTATAGGAAAGATCATATGCTATGGCCTACAGGAGAAGGATGATGACACTTGTTCTGAAGAACAAGTGACAAATGTGAAGTCAGCCAGGATTCAAGAAGGAGCAGGATGCTCTGAAGCAGAGGAGCATGACTCTCAACTCAAGTTCCAGATCAGATAGCAGGATGGCTTTCGTGTCAGAGGAAGCAACTACAGTGGATGTGATGATTGTTCAGCAATGACAACAGTCATATGTGGACCCATGACCCACAGGTCCAGAGGATCTAATATGAATATTGACAGTTGGAAGCAAGAGCTCCAATGAATGATTGGTCTCTCTACTACAGACGTTCATCCTTCCAATGATCATGAGCAATTTGCAACACAAGTCCCAGAGGAAGTCTGGAGTGGTAGCTAGTCATCTTGATATAAAGAGGCTCATATCAGTGGACCCATTTGATAGGAGATTATACAAATGGATACACAGAAGATCAACAATAGAGAAGGTTGCAAGGCACTCCAATGCAAGACATCTAGATGCAAAGAATGCAAGATGTCCAGATACAGAGGGAGCAGGTCACAGAATTCAAGAATCATGGCATGATTCTTGAGATTAGAGGTGTGGAAGAAACCAGATAACATTCTCCTTCGTCAAGGAAAATACACAGTAGAGATCCTGAAGAAATTCAGGATGACGGATTGCAAGTCCATGGTCACACATATGATGATGAATCTGAAGTTGTTCTTCTTCAAATTTGGAGGATCTCACAGACAGTTGAGTGGATCCTAGATGTACCGGGTTAGCACCAGGTCAGATATATCCTTTACAGTCGATACAAGGTTGAGTTTATAGATGTACAACAAAGCATGTGTTGAGATAGCTACATGGTACGAATGGATATGGACTCGGATATGTCTCAAACAAAAAAAATAAAGCTGCAAGGATATATGGACCCTAACTAGTGCAAAAGATGAGAGAGAGCACATCAAGGATGTTGCTCCAGTTTGAGGTCAACTATGGTATCCTTGTACAACATAGGCAGAGCATATTGCAACTAATATTACAAGATAAAAATAAGTAAGGCTTGAGAAGGTTCCTAATCAGTTATGTCAAGGCATAGTGCAAAAAAGAGCAGTGAAGCTCCAATACATATCCACAAATGAGCAGACTGTCGATATACTTACTAAGCCTCTGTCTAAAGTGAAGTTTGAGTACTTCAGGGACAAGCTTGGTGCAGTACAGAATGACTCATCACATTGAGAAGGAGTATTGATGTTTCACCATGGGCAGCAGGGTGTAGACAAATTCCCCCTGTTAGTCATGTGGGACATGACTCAGCCATTTCCCCAACAGTAAGCCATACAGTGGTACATGGCTTAGACACTGGTTAGCCATACAGTGGTATATGGCTCAGATTAGCCATACAGTGTTATATGGCTCAGATTAGCTATGCATTGCTACATGGCTCAAATAAATCATGCAGCATATAAGCCACTCAGTAATACATAGCTCAAATTAGTCATGCAAGAATACCTGACTCAGATGCAGGTTAGTCAATGTACATGACTCAAACAACCAAGGGCTACAGTACAGACAGCCATGGGCTGTTATATCTCATGTAGAGTGCACAGACATGAGCAGATTTATTGTCAGGACTATTAAGGGAGCAATCAAAGAGTATCAGTAGATATCAGATACTAGTTAAAGGTCTCCGAGACTATCAGATATTCGAGTGAGTTATAGTTAGAACCGTTGGGGAGCAATCAACCTCTTGGAGAGGTCAGATAGCCATATATTTGGCTAGTGGGATACAGTGGGATAGAAAAGAAGAAAGAAGACACTTTCAAAGTGGTCATGCCTTAGAGAACATCACAGAGAATGGAAAGCTCAAAGAACTTCTCTAGACCATAGAAGATTCCAGAAGTCAACATGCAAAAAGCCAGTTATGAAGATCATGACCAGAAGAATACCTTCCTCACTAAGAGGGAGTGTTTATGTTTTGGGTAGCATCGGAAGAATTCCACAAGAAAGAATAACTACAAACCCAGAACAAGTCGTCCTAGTTAAGTTGACCTAGTGAAATGGCCAAGTCGGCCCAGGTAAAGGGGAAAATGACATAGTCAAGAAAACAAGTCGACCCAATAAGAAAAGTGACCTTTTCTAGTATAAATATAAGTGAAGTTGGCTCATTTGCAACACACCAATTCGCTCAAGCAAGAGAAAAGTGCACAGATCCAAGGGAGACTAGTTAAAGGCTCAAGAAAGCATTGTGAAGACAATTTTTAGGGGTTTCATCTTTCCCTCTCTCTTCTTCGGGCTCAAAGGTTATTTTGTATCTTTCTTGTATTATTATTCTGTAACTAGTGCCGCGCACTATTCTTGTTGAAGAATCTTATCTAGAGAAGTTTGTAGGGTTTTTCCCGTGAGAGGGTTTTCCCAAGCTAAATTTGGGTCTACTGTGAATGTGTTTCTTTCAGTGATCCTTTATAAGCATGCCGTTTATGTTTATGTGATAAATAAGTTAATAACATCTAACTACCAAGAAAAATCAACAATTAACAATTGTTGAAGGCTTAAGCAAACTCACTGATGGTTACAAACTAAAGGAATCTAGATTGGCCAAAAAAAAATGTATCTCATCCCCTACTTGTAAATGATGTACTTCTTTTTGGTAAAGGTTTTATCATAGAGGCTGAAGCACTAAATGAGATACTTGAACTGTATTGCACGACCACAAGGATGGAAATGAACATGAAAAAATCCTCAGTTTATTTCTTTGCATTAGCAGATAGGGATATCAATAGATCCAAACATCATCTCCCCTTCAAGTAAGTTGATTTCAATAAAGGGTTAAAATAATTGGATTTTGTAATAAAGGAAAACTCATGTGCATAGAGATTGCCTCTAGTTATTTGAGAAACTAGAGAAAAGAATTTTAGCTTGGTGCACCAAGTGGTTTTCCATGGGAGACAAATTATCGTTGATCAAATCAGTTCTTGAAGCAACCCTTGATAATGGCCCTCTTTGGCCTACATACCTATAGGGATACTAGAAAATATTAGAAAGAGGTGTTTTAGTGTCCTATGGAAAGGAAATAAAGACAAGCATTCCTATAATAAAATGGAAGAGGCTAGCAAAGCCAAAAACACTAGGTGGATGAGATTTAAAAAAACATCCATTTCTCGGAAAAGCTATAGCAGGATTGACCGTTTGGAGATTAATCAAAGTACCAAGGTTGTGTGAAAAGTTAAATTAGGAAAAATATATTGATCCATTATCTATTTAAGATTGGCTCAAGCAAAGGGAAAATCTTACTCAAATGCTTCTATAATATGTAAGGCTCTAGTTCTAGTTTAACCCTAGTGGGAACTAGTTGGCATAGAAAGCGTGGAATGGGATAAGCATAAGGGTTGGAGTATATCTCTGAATTGAAAGTGATGATCATTTCAGATTAGATGAAGGGCTTGTAGAACAACTCAAAGATCGACATCATTTGTCTAGTTGATGGCAAAGAACCAAGGAGAGGAGATTTAGGGCATAATAGGTGGAAGGAAACACAAAAGCCAAGGTTTCCTGAGTAGGATCTTGATCAATAGAATTGTTTCATCGACAAATTAAATATAAACCATATTCACCTCAAAGAGGAGGAAGGCTCAATGGTTTGTTGTGGATCCCAATAGCTAATTTTCTACAGCCTTAGGTTACAAAGACGTTTGTGGACGGTCAAAAAGCAAGTTGTTGGTGGCGAAAACTTGTGTGGAAATTAAAAGCTCCCTTGAGGGCTAGACTATTTCTCCAATTGGCTTTGAATAATAAAGCATTGACAAGGCCCACTATTGACCACCAAAACCAACTAGGTGGACAACGATGTACCATGCACACGTTGGATGTGTCTTAAAGATAAGAATGAAGTACTTAATGATTATATCAAGCGAGGCATCTCTTCTTCTCTTCTTCTCTCTATGAAATTTCCGCCCCCTGCGGGGGATTTTGTAAGGATATGTCAGCATGAAGGTCTAGTTTTTTGTAACTT
>LPNX010479276.1:1722090-1735517 GCA_001517045.1 Pseudotsuga menziesii
GTTTGGTAGGATCAGGTGAGAGTAATAACTACATGGATAAGGTGACTAAAACCTATGGGCCGAAACCTTCACCTAAGCAAGTGGCAGAAATGGCTAAGTATAGGGGCATCACGTATCAAAAGAGAGGAAATCAAAATCAAGAAAAAACACAAGCAAGTGCTCCTCAGGTACCTTCTCTCCCTCTAAAAAATATTCCTTCAAATAACGAATCAAATTTTGATGTAGGAGAGTGGGCTAGTCATGTAAAAATACCGGTTCCTTTGACAGAAGTCATGAAGATGGATGATCAAAAGCAAAAATTCTTCCAAGCCATAAATGTCCATCTTCCGAGCAAAGTTGAAGTGCCAAAGAATAATCAGAAGAATATGAAAAATCAACTAGTAGAAGCTTATCAAGATGCCCCCGTAATTTTGCAAACTATGGATAAAGCAAACAAAGGAAATAATCCTTTCTATGTCACCCTCTTGGTAAATGGACAACTCCTACATAAGTGTATGCTTGATTCAGGTGCTAGCTCATGTGTTATGTCTAAAAAGGTGATGCAACAACTAAACTTAAGAATATCAAGGTCGTATCACAACATTTGTGTTATGGATAGTAAAAAGATAGAAGTGCATGGATTGATAAAGGATTTGCAAGTCCATCCTGCTGCTTTTCCTGATATCCAAATAATAATGGACATAGTGGTAATTGATGTACCCGATGCATGGGGCATGCTCCTTTCAAGAAAATGGGCAACCGATCTAGGAGGTAACTTGCAAATGGATTTAACTTATGCTACCATCCCTACCCCTAAAGGAACCATGGTTAGACTTAGTAGAGATTTACAAAGGAAATATCATGTTGAAGACCCAAAAAATCCAAGAAATGAACTAAAGTATAAGTCAGATGGGACTGGGAATTATGCTATTTTGTCTAATTTTGTGGAACCTGAAAGGGAAAAAGTTAAGGAAGAAAAACCAAATGAAGTCTGGAAAATGCATTTTGATGGAGCACATTCTAGGTCTGGCAAGGGTGCTGGCACAGCTATTGAGTCTCCTTTGGGACAAGAATTCTCTTTTGCATATAGGTTGGAGTTTGATGCTACAAATAATGTCGCTGAGTACGAAGCTTTGTTGCTTGGTTTAGAAACCTGCAAAGATAGGGGCATAAAATTGTTGAACATTAAAGGGGACTCAGATTGGATTATATCACAGGTTAAAAATATATTCGCATGCAAATCTGAAAGGCTAAAAAGATATAGGAATGGAATATGGAGCGCCATGGAGTTCTTTGATGCATTAAACCTTACTACCATTGCTAGAGAGATGAACACTAAAGCCGATGCATTAGCTGTAGCAGCTTCTACCCTGCAACTTTTAGAAGATATGGTTAAGGAAGATGTTAAAATGGAAATCATATTCAAACCTTCAATTCGTGACAATGTTGACCATTGGCAGGTCTTCAGTGATGATAGGCAAGTCATTAACTTTTTGAATAATATGCATGAGTTTGTTGACTTTGAAATTAGTCATAAGGAGGAAGGATGTCATAATCCAAAGAATGATCGACAAATCAATCCGGTGCCTAGAAATGTTGTTTCTTATGAGCATTTCTTTGATAGGGATGATGGGTGCAAAAAGAAAGAAGAAAAAAGTTTAAAAAATGGTGAACATATAGAGATCAACATAGGATCAACGAAGGACCCAAAAATGATAAAAGTTGGAAAGAACACCCCAAAAGAGGAAAGGGACCAAATAGTAAAATTATTGAAAGAATATAGGAATGTTTTAGCCTTTTCATATGATGAGCTAAAAGTCTATAGTGAGGATGTGCTTCAGCATACTATTCCATTGAAAGAAGGAGCTCAACCCTTTAAACAGAAACTAAGGCAGATGAATCCTAAATTAGCTCCCTTAGTCCACCAGGAGCTACAAAAAATGTTGAAAGCTGGAATAATTGTCCCAACAAGATATTCTTCTTGGTGCTCAAACTTAGTAGTGGTTAGAAAGAAGAATGGGGCAATTAGATTATGTGTGGATTTTAAAAATTTAAACGTAGCTTGTGAAAGGGACCTTTATCCGCTTCCAAAAATGGAAACAATACTACAAAAAGTAACAGGTTTTGGAATGATGTCAATGCTGGATGGTTTTTCTAGTTATAATCAAGTAATGGTTAAAAAGGAAGATCAACATAAAACTACATTCACAACCCCATGGGGGGCTTTCCATTATGTAAGAATTCCTTTCGGTTTGTCTAATGCTGGGGCCACTTTTCAAAGAGCAATGGATTATGCTTTGAGAGGGTTGATAGGGAAAATAATTGAGATCTATCAGGATGATTTAACGGTGTTTTCAAAGGATGGTGTAAGCCACATCAAACATTTAAAACAGGTTTTTGAAAGGTGCAAGGAATTTGGCATTTCATTGAATCTAGCTAAGTTAGTGTTTGGGGTAAATGAGGGAAAACTTTTGGGCCATATAGTCACCAAGGATGGGGTGAAAATAGATCCCGAAAGAGTTGAAGCCATTGAAAAGATCCCATTGCCCACATAAAAAAAGTCTCTCCAGTCCTTCCTTGGAAAAACAAATTTTGTGCACAAGTTCGTTCCGAACTATGCAGAAGTAGCCAAGCCATTTTACAAATTGCTTAAGAAAGATGTCAAATTTGAATGGGGTGATCAGGGTAGGAAATCTTTTAAGGGAATAAAGGCATCAATGTCTAAAGCTCCTGTCCTAGTAAGTCCAGATTATTCCAAGGATTTCAAGATTTTTTCTTTTGCTTCGGAAGATACCATTGCAGGTGTCTTGCTCCAAACAAATGACCAAGGCCATGACCAACCCATTGCTTACATGAGTAGGGCCTTGCAGGACTCAGAGTTAAAATATCATACAGTTGAAAAGCAAGCATATGCATTGGTTAAGTCCCTTGAGCATTTTAGAACTTTTATTAGATATTCTAAAGTAATTGGATATGTTCCTAACTCAGCGGTCAAAGATGTATTATCTCAAATAGAAGGGTTAGGTGCAAGAGGGAGATGAATTGCTAAAATCCAAGAGTATGACTTAGAAATTGTTAAAGTTACTGCAGCTGCGAGACCCATTCTCAGAGAATGGTTTCCTAGTCAGTTGACTAGGGCAAAGTAAGACCCTAGAAGGTACCCTAGGGCCCCCAGTAGTCTCCTGGGGTTCTTAGTCTAGGACCAAGTAGGTTGATGCCATGGCAAAGCCCCTAGCATGTGGCTAGGGCCCTTATGTGCCTCTAGGGTATTCTGGTCTAGGACCAAGGACGCGATGTCCAAGTAGATCCTGCAGATAAAGGCAGAGACATATTTTGGTCTGGAACCAGGGACACAATGTCCAAGAAAGTCATGCAGGCAGTTGATCAATTTTCAGTCTGAGACAGAAACTTAGCTTAGTACTGAGAACCATTCTACGAGAGAATGGAGGACCCGGTTAGGGTCCAAGGATTGATCAACTTGATTCAGTGTAAGACTGAAACTCGGCCTAAGGCTGAAAGCCATTCATTAAGAATGGAAAATAACGATCTCCCCTCTCCTAATCGGTTATTGCTAGGTAGCTTCTCAAGGGACTGGCCACCCCTTGACGATGTCCTTAGTACCTAACCCTTGGGAGCAATGTCAAGGACAAAAGGATTGTACCATCCATTTGGATCTTCCCCCTTGTACAGTGATGACAAAATATATAACACTATGTACCTTGAGAGAGAGAAAAGTATTTGGTCTTGTTGGTCCTATTTGATTGCTTGGTTCACTTTAATCTTGTGGTTGTTGACTCATGGTCCTATTCTTACTTGGTCCTAGCACTCTCACTTGTGTGCACCTTTGATTATGATGACTCCTACTTTATGGACTGTATTTACCTAATTGGTTATTAAAGACCATTGGACCTAGTATGGTTATGGTTACCTTATGTTTTGTTAAAAAGACCCTTTAACTCACTTATGGTTAACCCACTTATGGTTTTGGACTATTCACTTTATGTTGGACCTTTAGACTTTCATTTTATGACTTTATTATAAATTATTTAATTAATTATTTTATAGTCTTATTATGATTTTATTAAAAAAGACCTTTTTGACCTTTTAGTCTTATCTCATGTTTGATACACTTTGACTTTCTATTTTTGGGCCACTTTATCTTACCCTAAGTTATTTTATAATTATATGTGGACCTTATAATCATTATAAAATGAGAGTACCTTTATCTTGATTCTTACCATTACCCACTTTATCTTACCCTAAGTTATTTTTTTTAACTTGTAAACATTATAAAATGAGCGTACATTTACATTAGAGAATCACCTTTTCCTAGCCTCTCGATTTATGATTCCATCGGCTCTGCGATTGATCTCAGCACGATTTCTTTTCTCAGTCTTCTTCCTTACGTACTTTTTTTTATCTGCGATTTCTTTTCCGGTGATCTCTGCTCCATGCTTATCCTCTGCGGGTTCATCTCCGGATTCACTCGGCATTAATCTGTGCTTGATTAAGCTAAGTGCTTAAAATGAAATGAAAGACTTGAAACTAAACTAAAGCAACTATGCTAACCACACAACAATCTCTTTGAAAGAGAAGGTGGATAAAAATGGAAAGTCTAAATCTACTTGCAAGAAAAGCAAACTAGCAACTAGTGAGCTACTCTGTCTCTAATCTAATCTACTTATAATAGATTTACAAAGCTTTTGAAATGATTTGAGAATATCCCAAGAGAACTTCGCTTTCAGGTTTACAAAATACCAAAAAAAAAAGTAGAGAGAAATGGGGGTTTAGACCCCCCTTTGAACCGGATGATTCTTGAGGCTTTTCTGGACCAAAACGGGCAGCACTTCCTTTCCTCCTGTGTAAAACCTGCAATAAAACAGCGTGGTATGTTCGCTGGAAATCACAGTAAACACTAAAGAAACTTAATAAAAAAGTTAGTCCAGAAATCCAAAAAATTAGGGCAAAAATCTGATTGTAAAAATACTTAAAATGAGAAGTTTAGAAGGCTGGAAAATGAGTTTCCAGCCACCCATGTGATGTTAAAACAGTAGATCTGGAGCATTTAACTAATATACTAAGGGTTGGGGCCTTAAAACAAAGGTTTTTGTCACTATACAATGATAAAAACTGAGTTTTAAAACCCCTGTAAACACAGGAGCGAAAATGGAAAACAACAAAATAACCCTTGGAGGAAGATGCTCCTTCGTTTTAGATCCCTGCAAATAAACTTATGAGAGCTGCAAAATGTAAACAAAGAGGTGAGTACCCAATAAATCTACCTAAATACTTTGATAAATCTTATTAAAAACTCACAAATAGAAGCAGAAATACTTCTACTTACAAATCTCTCCACAAAATACTTTGTGGAGAGCTATCTAAGCTAATACAAATGCAAATCAAATAAGTACACATGCAAGTTACCTCACCAAAAGATGCATGAAATGTAGAAGAGATCCACCAAGAATTCCTCCAAAGATTACTTGTATTAAGCCCAACTAGGGCAACAACATTACAATAGCCAAAGAAAACTTGAGAAAGAAGAATAGAGAAGAGAGAGTATTTTGGCAACATAACCATGCTCCAAAGAATGATTTTAAACTGAGAGGAGGGGCCTCTCTTTTATAGTTGAAAAGATCCCAAACCCACTCCCAAATCAAGGGTCCAAAACATAAATCTGAACTCTAGCTTTCCTCCACCCTTAGATCTAGGTTTGTTGATTTTGCAAGCCATCCACCAATCATAAGCAAGGGTGCCTCTTCAAATCAATGGTCAAAAAGATAGATCCATGTCACAATGAAGCTTAACCCTTAGATCTAGGGTTTCCATGACTCAAGTGGGGCCTAGTTTGACTCAAATTTTGATTTTTATTATTTTTATTTTTCAATATTTTATTTTTTATCTTTTAATTTTTATCTTTTTTTTTAATCTTTTATTTTTTATCTTTTATTTAATCTTTTATTTTAATCTTTTATTTTATCTTTTATTTTTTATTTTTTATCTGGGCCCTCCTCTGACTCAAATTTTGATTTTTTGATTTTTTATTATTATCCCTTATTTTTTATCTTTTATTTTTTAAATATTTTATTTTAAATCTTTTATTTTATCTTTTATTAAGACAAGAGAGGCACCCAACTTAGGAGATCTTCAAAATTTTATTTTGACCATGGGGGTGGGGGGTTATTTAAATAAAAATTAACTATGCTTAGCCACCCCCCAAACTTAATTACCATGGCCTTATTTGATTTTTTCCTTCAAAATCAAATAATTTAATTTTTCACCATAAGAAATTAAATTAATTTCCTAGGAAAAAATACCTTGTCTTAACCAAAATTGATCTAACTTCCTAACCCCTTGTCAAAATGACATGGGGCTTGAACCAATGGCTTAAGGGGTGTCAGTATTTTCATTTGCATTCATAGCCCCTATTACAAAATGCCAAGGTTCAAGAGATTACATTATTACATCAAAACTTAATTAATTAACCACCAAATGGTAAAGTTAATTAATTAAGAAAAAAATTAAAATTAAAATTAAAATACTAACGAAATTCCGCAAGACTACAAGATATGGCTAGCATGGTCATGGACAACAACTTGAAACCTTAGCCACCTCATGGGCTTGATTATCAGAACGCCAATTCACCACTTTGGAAGATTGGTGAGTGAAAAACCAAACCAATTAAAATTGTTAATTAACAAAATTAACTGGAAGGGGAAAAACACTCGATGAAGAGGACTTCCCTGATAATAAAGTCCATGGTGACATCCTTAGAGGCTAAGTCACATGATTCGGCGAATTTGAACCTTGAGGTTCGAAATTCGCCGAATCTCAAGGAAAAAAAAAATTCGAATCACATTCGGCGAATCTGAAGATCGAACTTCAAGTCGAATTTCAAGATCGAATTTCAAGGCGAATTCGAATTTCTTCCGAATTCGAATTTCAAAACGAATTTAATGCCGAATTTGATAAAAAAATCGAAACCCTAGCTAACATTTTGGGAAGGTAAAGGGTTTTTCTTCTCGCTGTATAACCAGTACTTACTTGCAGGTTTATTTGTTTTCTCTGATTGTCTGTGAATGTTTTTAATGGCGGGTCCTTACAGCGAGGACGCAGCAACGAAGTCCATCTACAATGTCCCCTGCGAACGATACTATGGATTCGGTTGCCAGATCGACGAGGAGACCTCCAATAAACTCGTCGCCGGGGAGACTTGCATTAACGAGGCAAATGCCAATCAGTTAACAGAAGTTCTAATTCATGCTCTACAGCCAACCAATGAACGAACAACCAAAGGACCGCTGCTCAGGAAGAGACAACATAAAATTGAAATTATGTTATTGAACCTCTATAAATGCTCACGGAATCTAGATAGCAAATAAGAGAGGGTTATTTCCTGACTGGTTTAATAATATAATCCCTCTCGAACCCAGGATAAAAACTCGTTGACTGCATTAGTATACTGTATAGCACGATTTGGTTTGTGAATTTAGTAGAGCACGAGTTGGTTTGTGAATTTAGTTAGTTACAATTTTAATTGTTTGGATTTCAGGTTCATAATTGAGTTGGTTTGTGAATTTAGTTACTTCCCATTTTAATTGTTTGGATTTCATGTTTATAATTTTTTTTTTCATTTTGTTATTTAAGCATTACTTGTTTGTATTTCAAAATAATAAAATAAATCTTAGTTTTGTTCTTTACACATTACTTGTATTTCAAGTTAATTAAATATATATTTTTCTTTTTTTATTTATACATTATGTGGAGAATGTCATACTCTTTAAATGTATTTAAATAAAGCTGCATACTCTTTAAATGTTTACGGATTCTTCAACTTTATCACCGGGCCTCTTTTCTTAATAATTTTATTATATATATATATTCGAATCTCAAGACGAATCTCATCTGAAAATTCGAATTCGGACCGAATCAAATGGTTCTCGAACTCGAATTCGAATTCGAACCATGTGACTTAGCTTAGAGGAATGACCCATGCTAACATATAAAGTTGCATTAATTATCCCACGCAAGGGAGCGGACATTTCGTGTACAAAAGGGGAAGAATAGCCTTGCTGAGTGAAAAATCCCTAGGATTTTTCCATGGTGCAAATTGTACAATATGTACATCTGCAATGTACATGACGCTGCCACCTAGTCAATATAGGTGGGCAACAGAGTCATACCTTAGAAATTCAAAATCAAATATTGGAAAAAAATAATGAAGATTTCAAGAAAATTTTATCAGAGAAGGATGAGAAAATATCACATTTAAAAAGTCGCAATCAAAACTTAGAAGATCAAATCAAAAAGTCAAAGAATGACGAAAGTCACTGTATAGAAGCAACAACGACTTCGAAGAAGACATAAAGTGTTTAAACAAGCTCATCATGGGCAAAGATAATGAATTGGCTCAAGTCCAGAGAAAGATAGAAAATCAAGAATCAGAGATATGTCGACATCACCAACAGAAGGAAAAACTCCATCAGAAGTATGATGACATTAAGAAGATGCACAAGCTAGAATTAAGAACTAAATCGACTAAATCGACTAAGAATTCATAACAAGACATTACTTACGAAAATAAAAAAGCTGAAGCCTGAAACATAGTCGAAAGACAAAACTTTCCAATGAAGACCTCGAAGGAAAAATATTAGAAAAGGAGGAAGAAAACCAGTGCCTAAGAAATCTTAAGCAAGAACTAGAGGAACAAATCGAGAAGTTAAAAGAGGACAAAAAGTCGAAAGATGACGGGTTCAAGAAGATTCAGAGTAATAACAATCTACTGGAGAACAAAGTAGCGCAAATCCAGAAGGAAGCATCCAGACTTTCCAAAAAACAAATTCAAGTTGAGGAAGAAGAAATAAATACAAATTCAGTGTTCGTCACAATTCAAAAAGAAGTCAATCCAGCAAAAAACAAACAACAAAAACTCCTTATCGACACCCCAATTATAAACGTCATTTTTACCAATGACAAGGTCAAAATGAACATACAAAGAAGAGTTATGTCGTCATACAAGCAAGAACATCAAATCAACATACTAAGCAACAAACGAGAAGACCTACCCCACAAAGCCATCAAATAGTTTCAATGAAAATAGATCTCGGATGGACCACATCAAAGACGATGCGACATTTCTTCTTTGGATTTGTAACTCGTATCGTCTCATTTCGCCACATGTCGCAAGTACTAAAAGAAATGATCTAGAGAGATGACGTTTAAAAAAATATCAGACATCACCCTTGTCTGCAATAAAGCTTTAAGGACAAGGCTTCCCTTAATAGGAAGACAATGTTATATAAAACATATAACATAATAATAAATATTTTAAACAATTAATATTAATATTAATATTTTAATTAAAAAATGTCAAAAGTCATGACTATTCGTGAAGGGGTATTCCGTCAATATAAATAAACGGGCCCTCAACTGTAATTAAGCATCTTTATCAATATAAATATATTACTATTATTCCTTTATGGACCCATTATACTATTTGCATTGGAAGTTCCCGTAAAAAAAGATCTTTTTTTGTTCCAACCTTACATTCGATTTCCAAACGAAGTTGTTGAGAGGCGGAACTACACAATCATGAAGATGGTCAGATGTATGATGTAGAATAGGTATGTTCCTAAGTTGCACTAAAGCGGAAAAGGATACGCATATGGCAAGTTTTCAAAAAGTCTAGATACAATTCAGCGGGGAAACATCATAATATATATATATATCAAAACCATAAGACAAAAAATTAAATTTTTAGAATACCATTCACGATTCATCAATTATATTTAGAACTAGATCATCATCATGATATCATCATAAATGTTTTAATATTATCATTGTCAACATAATCATCATAATATTATCACTGTAATTTACATCATCATCAAAGACAACTATCTAACATTAAAATCTGCACTTTTAACAAATTCAAAAATTGAACATCACTCCAATGAGGTCACAGATTTACCACACAGAACTTCCTAGGTCAACGTTAATGAGTGCTTCTCAAAATACATCGAGACCAAATCCATACGAAGGATCAAATGAACTATTCTTGTCACGCGTCGACCACCACACACAAGCAAAACAATCGTTGAATTTATATACATAACAAAGAAATGCAATGTCAATAACTTGTGTACTCTGAAAATTTGTTGTGTGATGCAATTTTAATGTTGTACCCATTATATTATTTACGATATGTTATGATTATTTAATATTTTAGGGTTACAATATTATTTCCGATTTCTCTCCAGCTAGCACATTCAACATTCTTAGAAAACATCTGCATTTAGTTCTCTTATATAGAAGAATAGATTCTATTGATTTGGACAGAGCATTAGTAGGGAAGTTGGAACTCAACCATACCTGGAAATCGTTGACCAGTCGAGCGTCGCTTAAGCTTCGCACCACAAACTGCAAATAGCAGGGTGTCTCGTATCCCGAATTGCAGCAACAATAAAATCGTCGCCCAAACCTGGCCACAGCAGACTGCAAATTGTAGCTGATAAAATCGTTTTAGACATTCAGTGATTTGTTGACTTGTGCGATGTCTCCATTTGAGATGAAACGTGGTGGATTTAGCAAGGCCTCAATCATGGGCACTTAAGGGTTTCCGAATTAGATGCTTAAACCGTTTAAAATCGATTTTAATAATTAAAATTTGCCTAAAGGGTGGCCCTTGCCTGAGATACGTTTTACAATTTTATTGAAATGTATCAACATTGAAGTTGATGTTGGACACACCAGGTACACTGAGAGGGGGGGGTGAATCAATGTGCGCAACTTTTATTACTTTTTCACTTTTACCAATCCATTCAATATCATGCATTATCACATTATCATTATATCATCATCAACATAACTATCATCGCCGTATCATCATCACATAAGAAGCATAGCATGATACACAGTACACCAGATTTTACGTGGAAACCCAAGTCTTGGGGGAAAAACCATGGAAGCCTTTATAATAATAGTTTTCCAGAAATAACTTGAAGGAGGCAACAACCCCCTTATTACAATGACTTCAATTCTCCAGCTACAATTGGAAGGAAGATACAACCCCCTGATTTACAGGCTACAACCTGAAGGAAGCTCCAACTCCCTAGTTCTCTGATTAAAACCGGAAGGAGGCTACAACCCCCTTTCCTTGCCCTATCTTGCCGCCCATATAAGAAGGTAGAAACTGAACTATTGAACCACTAACCGCATTGATCATGCGGACCTGCGAATCAAACCCTGTACTACACTGAACACGCTGCACAACCACTGCTCACTGCTCATCAACTAATCACTACTCATCGACTGATCACTTGCTCATCAACTAACCACTGCAGCACACCTGAACCAATAACATGTCCAATCAAGCTATACCAATCAATCATCCAACTTAGTGAATCTAAGTCTGCACACCAAACTCAGTCCACCTTAATCAAACCAATCACTAAACCTATTGCTAATAATCTCTGCTCTCTGATCACTGCCAAAACATCACTATATACTGATATGTCATTTCACTGTTGTACCTAATCACTAGAAAGGTAATTCTGCTATACTTTCACTAAACACATGCCATGCATCATCGTCATAGGGTGTGCACCATGATCATCATCATCATCATCTCAGTGTGTAGTGTGTATGTGTACATCATCGGATATGCATCATCGTTATAGGGTATGCATCTTCGTCGTCATCATCATCATGTACATCATAGAGTGTATGTCATAGTGCATAGGAGAGCATCATTATACCATAGCATGCATGTTCTTCTTAGTGTATGGAAGTGTAGCATGCACCAGCATCATAGAGGGTTCAACATCGTAGTGTGTACATCATCGTATATAAGAATGCATCAACATCATAAATTGCTCATCATCACATCATAGAGTATAGATCACAACTCCATTGTACAAAGAAATATACTAGTACACACACTTGTGTTCTTCAACACATGTACACTACAATGTACTCACACTTCATTATTCACTCATTATATTTCATAAATACCATTGTACATCCCATACATTCACTACATATGTACTGTATACCAATGTTGAAAAAGTCGGCATCGGTAAAAAGTCGGCAAGGGTCCTGAATACAACTTCTCGGAAACATTGGCGAAAAAAACGGGAAAAATCGAAAAAGTTGGCAAACATTAAAAATACAAAATACATTCATTTTTTTCAGAATTTTAAACATTTAAAGGAACAATAATATCATATAAACACATTGGAACATAAATATGGAGATATCACTAATATATATCATCATCATGCAATCATGCCAAATGTAAAATGATACATCAAAGTCTATACCGTATCCTGAAACATCATAGTTGTCCAATCAAGGACTCAAAAGTGGATAACCAATACAGCATGACATCACATATATAAATGTATTTGAGGAAAACTATCATCTAGCTATCTAATATCAATGCTCTGCTCCCAAGTTTTTTTTTAACTTATTACTTGTTCTCGTTTTCATTATATCTTTACTTCACAATTTATTCTATTTTCCATTCATACTTCATATTTTTCCCTACTCCAATGATTAGGTTTATATAAGGTTTTCATAAATGCTTTATATTTGTCCCTCTATCTTATGACTTAAACCTAATTTTTGAAAGGTATATTTTATTGATTTGGTTGACAGCCATTAAATGTATTTTTGTTTTGTATTGGTGAGAAATCATAGATGTAATTTTCGCTCCTCCCAAATTGAATTTCCGACATGAGCCTCACAATTATCCCTAACTTATCTACCACTTGAAACATTGCTCTCTTTTTCCTACAATGAGCTATCATGATCCCTCAAAATATGTTTTCCCAAAAAATTCCCTATTAGTGAAAAAAAGTAATTCAATTACCATTGTGATTTTTGATAAATGGATACATATTTTGTATAGTTTATCCTTGCATGGTTTGATCTTCAAATACAATAAAGTTTTGAAATATTTATGCAGTAGAAGAAAGGTGTTAGTATACAACAAAATGGCTAAAATGGCTAATTTTCCAAAAATTAGCCATTTTAGCCAAAATGGGGACTTTTTGGAAAAAAACGGAACTTTCTAGAAAAAGTCGAGACTTTTTGAAAAAAGTCGCGACTTTTTGAAAAATTAAAAAATCATGATTTTTTCCAGCCGATTTTTCGGCTTAGGGAAAGAATCACGACTTTTTTAAAAGTCTGCGATTTTTTGGAGAGTTTTTCAACACTGCTGTATACACATCCACTTGTACATCCGTATATACATTCACTTGTTTCAGATCCACATGTACATTCATTAAACCTATGTTGCCAGGAAACGTGGGTACGGGAACGAGTACTGGTACTGGTACGGGTACGGCACTTTTTAAAACAGGGTACTTCGGTACGTCGGGGGTACTATATATATATATATATATATATATATATAATTATTAATAATATATATATAATATATATTA